>JAZHYW010007829.1:0-63197 GCA_037355805.1 Ixodes ricinus | reverse complement strand
GTGACATTATAGTGTACTCCAAGAAGAATTCAGTAGGATTCCGCGAAGCGAAGTCAGCCTTAGATCCCCAAAAGAGACAAAAAACTGGCACCGCTGAGATCATAATTCAAGACGAATCAGAGCCAACGATCTCTAAAGCAGGCGCCAAAAGCTACGCTTCTGTCGTCGCTGAGGACTGTCAGAAAAAAATCGATATCAACAAAGTACCACCGAATGATGTCCCAAGTGACGAAAGGCCAATGTCGTCGACGCAGCAGCCTTCCTCGCAGGCGCTTTTAAGGCGTCAGGCAACAAAACGAAGCACTGAAAGCAAAGAAAGCGACGAGACTTCAGGCTTACCCATCGCAACAACACCCGCCTGGGTCTCCATTATCAAGACAGTTGCAAACATATCCCTGGCAATATTGTCTAAATTTGAAGCCTCGTGGGCCCGGGCAATTGCTACAATCTTGCAGGCAATGCTTCCCCTTCTGGGAGCATGCTAGGGGGACCAAGTAACGCAAATGCGCGACGCCGCGGGCAGAAGACCCTGAACAAGCAAAGAGCTCCAATATCTCGCCAAAGGAATAGCACTCGTCAACAAAGGCGCAGTCCAGTGTTTCCTTCCATTCTTCAATGGAACGTAAATGGACTGCGCACGCGCCTACCAGCGATGCGCGAATCTTTGAAAACTGAGCGTGTTGACGTCCTGGCTCTTCAAGAAACGAATGTCGTACCTGGAGAAGAGCGCCTTTCTCCATATGTGTTCTACCATAGTGCCCCCATAAATCCAAATGATAGGTCACGAGTAGCGATACTTGTACGTGATGGTGTATATCATAACCCTATAGACCTTTCGGACTTGAATTCGGCCATGGAGGAGTACTCCGGCGTGATTGTTAGAATAAAAGGGTGCGAAACAACGATTGTTTCAGCCTACATCACGCCACACGGAGTCTGGAATACAAAAGTGCTGGAAGAGATTAAAAAGAGAAGCCGCGGTCAGCTCATCATCTGCGGAGATTTTAATGCTCACAACGAGGCTTGGGGTGGTAGACGGACGGACGCCAGAGGACGACAGCTAGAGGCTACCATGGCAGAGATTCAACTTCGAGCTCTAAACGATGGGTCCTCCACATTTCGTAGGAAAGGGCTCAGCCCCACTACTATCGACCTGACATTGGCGTCATCCGAAATATTTGGGTTATGGACGGCTCGACCCGACACAGAGGGAAGTGACCACGTGCCTATCAGTGTGACACATCCAACTACAAGCCCCAAAAACCTAAAAACCTGTAAGGTGACGAACTGGGATTTATTTCGTCAGCATGTTGCTTCCGCCATTGAGAGTGGCAACTATGAAGATCTAACATCTTGTATTGCGGAATGCCTGCGACTTGCCACGCGCTCTGTCACGGTGCCCGTTACATGCCCTGCACCTGACTTGGAATGGCTAAATCTCCGCGCAGCCCGAAGACAGGCACAGCGAAGGGCACTTAGCACGGACGCCTCATGGGACTGGACGCGCTACAACCGGATCGACGCTAAATTTAGACGACATACGAAAAAACTTCAAAGATGGCAATGGAGACACGGATGCGCATCGCTTGGCGGTGCTGGTGGTGGTAGACGTGCTTGGAGACTCGCTCGAGCCCTCGCCGGCGCGAAAATTCCGCGTCATCCCATTGCAGGTCTTGCAATCGAGTCCGGTTGGCCCATGACAGTGGTGGCGGAGGTATTAGCGGACGAATTTTCTCGGCACTCATCCACTCCGTTACAGTACCGGGAACAGTTAGGACGACTACCTCAAGTTCCACTCACCGAAGATCAAAATAACGAGGCAATGTTGGCGAGCCATTCCGATTTCACTCTGGCGGAGCTCACTGAAGCCCTTCACAAGTGTAACAAAAAGAGTGCTCCAGGACCGGATGGTATAACCTACCAAGCGCTCAGGAACGTAGATCCTGCCTACCACCTTGATGTTCTTGAAAAACTGAACGTCGTATGGACAACCGGCATCATTCCTGACGCGTGGAAGGAGTCAACTATCATCCCAATACTCAAACAAGGAAAACCGGCCGCGCTGCCGTCGTCTTACAGACCAGTGTCACTCACAAGTTGTGTAGGCAAACTACTTGAACGGATGGTCCTTCGACGTCTCACCTGGTTGTTGGATAGGATGAGAGCGTTTCCACCAGAACTAGCCGGCTTTCGAGCAAAAAGGTGCACCAGCGATGCCATTGGAGATATCGCGTCAACCCTCGAGGAGGCAAAAGCAACAGGGAAGATGGTACACTGTGTGTTTTTAGACATCAGTCGTGCATTTGACACTCTCCCTCACTTCACCATCATCCACCGGCTGAAGCAACTCGGAATTGGTGGACGGATTCTTTCCTTCATCAAGGCGTTCCTTTCTGGACGAACCTTCCGCGTCAAAGTGCCTGAAGCTGTCAGCTCACCCCGTCCAACAGACCGAGGAGTTCCTCAAGGCAGCGTGTTGAGCCCCATACTTTTCAACATAGCGATGGCTACCCTCCCTGGTTGCTTACCAACAGGACACTCCAATCTCCGTACAAGAATGGCCATATACGCGGATGATGTTGCAATTTGGTGCGTCGGACCCTCGAAGAACGCGATCGCAATTCGCAATCGCCTTCAAGTGGCCGTTGATGCCACGGCGTTAATGATATCGAGATTGGGCCTTACCCTCTCAGCTGAAAAAACAGCTTCACTTCTATACCGGCCTGCAGGTCGAGCACCACAAAACGCACTGCAGCTGAAACTTGCTGGGATGCCACTGAGAAGGGTTAGACAACACACCTATCTCGGAGTTGTCTTGGATGACCGCGTGACTTGGAGGCCAGAAGTTCGTAGGACACTGGGTCGATGCCGACGGCTCTTGCGAGTCATACGACAACTTGGAGGATGCTCTTGGGGCGCTCCACAACGCGCTCTTCTCCAACTTTATAAGGGCCTCATAATGTCCAGGCTCCTGTACTCGCTACCTCTTTTAGCCATTGGAAGAGCCCAAATTAGAGAACTTGACACATTCCACCGAATTGCTCTTCGCTGCTGCTTGGGGCTCCCCCTTCGGCGGGAAAATATTGCGACACTTGTGTCTTCCGAGGAATGGCCGCTTTCTCTAAGACTGGGGGAGAGAGCCATGCGCAACATTAGTCGCATGAGTGGTGTGCCCTCGGAGTCTAGCATCCTATCTCACCTTCGGGCTAGACGAAACTCTCACCTCGGGCATTTGATAGTGCGATTCGATCGACAAATTGGAGGCCCTGGAGAGTTCCTTCCTTCTTTGCCTCCGCATTCGACGCGTCCACCACTGGTGATATGCGAGAGTCTACCTCTTCCACAGCGAAAAGCAAATGTACTGACAATTGTTGCGAGGTCAGCTGCTATAGAACGCCTAGATGACGACTACAAGGACTGGATTCAGGTATATACAGACGCATCGATCAACAGGGCCAAGAAGACAGCAACAGTTGCAATCACAATTCCAGAAATGGACTTTGATGTTGCTGGACGACTCAACTTTGTGACGTCATCAACAACGGCAGAGCTGGTGGCAATTTGGGGAGCGCTTGAGTCTATCAAGAACATTACGTTGCCCACTAAGGCTGTAATTTTAACCGACTCAAAAGGTGCACTCCAACAGCTCCAACGAACTGATAAACGCACGCCACTACTGGCTAGAGTTGCATTCGAGGCTCAAACAGTGGAGGATCTAGGGTGGACCCTCGCCATGCAGTGGATCCCGTCTCATGTTGGAATTTCCGGCAACGAGCGAGCAGACACACTGGCTGCAAGGGCCCATGACGATCAGGCGCCGACGTTTCTCTTGGACCGATTCAACGAGGCGCATCGATTAATTCATGATGAGCTTCAGCAATTTCATCCACATCCTGGAGTGGCGATTGGCAAGCCGCCTCCAACGATTCCTTGGAACCTTCCACGTGCCGACGCCTCCCTGCTACACAGACTCCGGGCTGGGTGTCCATACACGGGAAAGCGGCTTCACATGATGGGCCGCAAACAAGACCCCAACTGTCCAGACTGTGGAGATCCAGAGGATTCGGAGCACGCGCTCCTGTTGTGCCCTGCTCATGAAGAACCCAGAAGAACGCTTCTTCAGAGTTACGCCCAAGCAGGACTTGTACATGCCACTGTCAGCGACATATTGAATCCTGAGGGTCACCGGGGGGCGACAGAAAGAGCGTTCCGTGCACTTCTACGATTCCTTCGAGAAACAGGCCTTGAAGACAGACTTTGACTTTACTAGGGAGTCGGCCAGATGCTGGTAATTGCTCACGTTTTCAGCGAAACAGTGACTAGAGAGTTATAACATAGCGGTGCCACGGTGCCGTTTCTGTTGCTGCGTTGCCGGGGCAGGGCTGGGGCCGCACCGGAGAAGGAGGAGGGGCGACGTTTTGGCCGGCCGTTATGTGTTTGCCGCGCTGGAAGAAAAACTCCCGGGCGGTAGGGCACGGAGGAAGGCTGGAGCGTTTCCTTGCGGACGGTTTGGGTCTGCTCCCGGCGTGGCGGGGACGGTGACATTATTGCGGTGGCGCTGTGCTGAACATTTCATGTCCCTTCCGTGAGCCTCTCTGCATAGCACTCACAGTATGCAAAGATTGCCATTTTCCTCATTCTTTTACTCTCTCCTATTCCCCTTTTCATCCCCTTCCCTAATCCACCAGGTAGTGACTCGCCCCATCAACGGAGGCCCACAATCTCCTGGTGTCCACCCGCTTCCGTCACCCTAGAAATAAACAAACAAACAAAACAAAACAAACTTTGAATTAAACCTCGTATTTGAATTTTTTTATAAAAAAAAACTTCACAACTCTATAGTGAAACAATTTTTTTGTGATGTCCTGATATGCCATTTCAACGCCTAGCATTAAAAATATTTTTTGGCGTGTCAGAGGCCCTTTAAGCTATGAAACTCGCGATAGTTTTTCTCACCACGCAATGGTTGTCGCATAAGAAAAAACAACTAAAGAAACTATAGGGACTATTCACTGGCGGACATAGCTGTAGTGCGCGACTGCTGACGCGTGCTGACGGTATGCTTCCACAGTTCTTTGGGAACGTGCACTCCACACTATCCAGATTGTCGGTCTTAGCAGCCTATTAATGTGAGCTCGTTCTGAGCATGCGCTTTAAACGGCGCCCTCAAATATGGCGTCCAGTGAACACCCCTATACAATACACTTTTTTCCACAAAGTCGCAGCTATCTTGAATGTCGTCACTTCTGGTATGCGGGAAAACATCGTTTTTGATCTCTTCACGCCGCTGGAAGGTGTTTATGAAAAATGCGTGACTGTCACAGCATTCTTGTTTTTCCTCACCTATATTTTCTCGCATATTCCAGGTTGAAATATTTAATTATTTTTTGTCTCGCATCCCGGATAGAGAAATCACGTGACTGAGAACGACAGGAGACAGAAAACGTCTATAGCAGCGCTGACACCCTCAAAATCGCAGCCAGAACAAGCGGCCACGTGGAAAGGAGCTGATTATCTTCCGCCTAATGTTTATTACAGCCAAGCGTTGGGGTTAGCAAGGCACAGGACAAGCGCTGACTTGCAGACATTGTTAGCTTTTGGCTATTGTCGTCAGTGCAGCGATTGGACACAAGCAATTACTCGAATGCTTGTCGAGCTTTTGATTACCACGAGCCATAATCGAGTGCTCACGCAATGATCGGGTCCGATCTATGAGCCGCGTTAAAATATTGTCACATACCAACACCGCAACCTCCGAGCTGTGTCAAGTTTTACGAAGGTGAGATTGGAAGAAAACACTCGCATCATATCCTTAGAAATTAGACCCTAACAAAGCGTTACTTTGTCAATGGTGTTTCGTGCGAGTGTATACTTAGGTCCCACTTGTGCCAATAAGCTCGTGTAAAATGAAAAAAAAGAAAACGGTTACACCAGATGTTTTGAAATGAACATCTGGTGTAACCGTTTTGGTCTAAAAAAAAATAACGCTTTCGCTTCAACTTCAGCTCCGCTCTATTAAAAATGTCTAGAATAATGTTTATAACATATGTGAACTAGCTGCAGTAAGTCTGCTTCGAGCAGAATACGGCTCTTATTTTATTATAAGTCGAATTTATTCTTACTATCATTTAAAAGTGAAGTCAAATCTTCGAAAATAATAGTAGTTATAAGACAAAAAATGTTGGTTGGGGCTAGTTGGTACATATTGATTAAAAGGTTAAAAGGCGCCAACTGAAACACGGACGAAAAAAGACGCTTGTCCGTGTCGTGAGGGTATCTTTCTGTCCTGTTTCAGTTCGCGCCTTTAAATCTTTTAAAAGTTATAAGTTTTTTTTCTATAATGTGCTTTTTATTTCTTGTACTATATTGTGTTCGTGGGGTCGGCGATTGCCGAGTTGCTTTTGTCTAGTTAAACCGTTTCATTTATTTGTCCTTTGGACGGGATATGCGTGTTGAAGTTGAAATTTGAGGCGTCTTTATATTTCTGCGAGTTTAGCACACACGTTCCTTAGCACTTTAACGCCTGTCCCCCTATAAAAAAGAATAAAAGATCCTTTCCAAGCGTTTTTTTTTTACGCCTGCATTTGAGAAACAGATTACGAGGTCAATTTCCGGCAGAACACAACACAGTCACTCACGGTGAGAAAAAATAAAAAAGTAAATAAATAAATAAATAAAAATAGAAGGATTTTAACAAATGGCAAAGCTCAGGATACGATTAGACTTAAAATATTGAAGATGTTTACAATTCTCTGTAATGCCGAATTAGAGCGCAGCTCTTGAGGAGGAGGATAGGGAGGGTACGAAGGAGAGGAGGAGGCCCCTGCTCCTCCTCCGTACCTACCCTCCTCTCCTCTCCTGCTTTAGCGGCAATTTTCGCTAAATTTCCCGCTATATTAAGCGAAAATTTCCCGCTGAAATTACCGGGCAAATATTCCCGCTAACTTTGGCGGGAAATGTAGCGAAAATATTTCCCGCTAAATTTAGCGGGAAAACTGAATTGGTGTTGAGTTCACGTGACTCAATTTCAACATTAAATTGTGGCGTGTCACGTCATTTGTGACGTCACACATGGTGATGTCACGTGTGACGTCATTGTCACATGTGACGTTACACGTGACGTCACGAGGATAAAATTTTCACGCTAAATATGGCGGGATACGTTTTTCGCTAAATTTGGCCGCAAATATTTTCGCTAACTTTAGCGGGGAAATTTTTGCGCTAAAGTTAGCAGTAAAAATTTCCGGCCTATTTTAGCGGAAAATTTCCCCGCTAATTTTAGCGGAAAATTTAGCCTCTAAATTTAACGAGAAATGTTTTTAGCGAAGCATTTCCCGCGAAATTATGGCGAAACATTTTTTCGCCAAATTTAGCTGAAAATTTTACGCTCGTGACGTCACACGTGTCGTTACATGTGACGATCATTATGGGAAGGTCCCATAATGCAAAGCGCGGTGACGCCGACGCCAACGCCGCTCAACCCGGAAACGGGCGCGTAAGAGCTGCGCTCTAAATTGACATCTGCGCAGGTACAAGCAGCGTGACGTTTCACTTGCTCATTACCCCGCGCGCGTCACATTTCTTTTTCTTTTTTTAACGCAGGGTGTGTTATATGGTTGGTACATACCTAACCATTCTCGTTCTTCAACCAGGTGACAAAGTCAATAAGCCGACTGCCAGCCGGACGCTGTGACGCAGCGCTCGTCTCCTCGCTGGGAACGTCTTCTCCCAGAGTGCATTCGTGTTAAGGGCTGTCCAAACAGGGCACTTCAGAAAGTGCAGCCTGAGCTGTCCAAGACATAGCCTCGTCACATGGAGTGGATGTTGAAGTCCAACTGTCCGATTTTCTGTTTGGGCGCCATCAGGCAAACATCGCGACTTTCCTCCTCGCCTCCTCCGCTTTTCGGTGACAGTAAAATGGCTAAAATAATCCCTGGAGAAAGGAAAGGGCTGTCCAAATAATCCCTTCTCCAGGGGCTATTTTCGTCATTCTTGTCAGTTCGCTTGCACCTTTGCATTTATTTGCATTTATAAGAATGGCAAAGTGGGCTAGTTGGTACATCTTTAACTGAAAAAATAGTTTCAGAAATACGTGGACACGAGAACGAAGGGACAGGACCATGTGTTACTTGCAACTGAGAGTGTATCGAAAACACTATCTCTATTTATACACCAACACAGTGTTTACAAACAAGTCCGCTTTGGCCACACCAGGTGTGGGCACTGCGCGTGCGCAGAAACCAAATTCAGTAGGACTGAAGCGTCGTCGCTATGCTCAGTACCGACAGCAGCGCCACCGGAGTGGCGTGACGTCAGTGAGTTGAGTTGGTCTCTACGCGCAATATCAACGGCTAAACCAATCACGCACAAAAAAGAAATCGCGAGATCGTGGCGCATTCGCTGTAAATGATTGGTTTAGTCAATGACAGCAAACGCACAAACACGACAAGAGCCGTGACGGTGCGCTTTTGAGCTGCTTGATTGGCTCCATCGTATTGCTCAGTGGGTCGCGGTCGGTCTTAAAGTGGAACGAACTATAGCGAGGTACGTCAAATGCTCGTGTCTTGACTCTTGCCCGAGATCGTCGAGTAAGAAAAAATCGTAAGGGTGCAGGCGAGCTGGTGAATATTGACCATGTTGAATTAACCTGATACTGGGGTATAGAAGAAACATCAAAACGTAGAAGGGACAGAAAATAGACAGGACGACGTCTGAAAAAGAGACGTCGTCCTGTCTTCTTTGTCCCTTCTACGTTTTGATGTTTCTTCTATACCCCAGTCTCAGGTTAATTCAACATCATCGTCGAGTAAGTTTCTTGTAAAAATCCGCAAGGCTGTACAAGTACAGTCTGCACCAATATCAAAGACCCATTCGACTAGGCCACTTTCAAGCGGCTGTGCTGGATTCGCTTTGGGCAGGACCATATTGGTTGGGGCGATGAAATACGTGAACGTTCGTTAAGCGTACGAAGTAACTTCTGATTTCGGGCCCTTATGCACTCGTGTCCATCAACATTGCGCATTCGAGGAACTCGCGCTGAGTTCAGCAGACAATTTCAATAAGCATCATTTGTTTGGTTGTTGTTCGTAAAGATGTCCTGTAGCTCCGTTTCTTCTGCTGGCTGACTCAAACAATGAGCTATATTTAACTACAAGTGCTTCTTATCAACGCTTTCTTACTGCCGCCACCTAAACGTGCCTCGGCGAAACATAGTGAGGCAGGCTCAAAAGATAACCAAGATGAGCCAGGCAGCACAGGAAACCGGAAGAGCTACTCCGTAAAACTCGGGGCTGAACCTTTGTCCGTCCCGGCGTGTTTGTCTTGTTCAGCCTCGGTTAATGTGACTTTATGCTGGGTTCGACGCGACGGGAACAGGAGTGTCCCAGCACCTAGACTATGTACGCATTCTGCTGAGGCTTCCGGGTGTCCGAAATTCAGCGTTCCCGTGAGAGTTGCTGGGCCCGTGGTTCAACTGTCTTCTCCCAGGTTCGTCGAAAATAGAAGAGAAAAAAAATGTGTTCGCATTTGTCTTCATTTACCCCAGGAACACCTACCTACCAGGGTCGGCGAGAAACATTGGTTTCAATGTTGTATAAGCACACGTTTATGTATGGGACACTGACTTGACGTGCCTTTTAAGAAATGCTCGTTTCTCGCGATATTTCTCTCCAAACACAGGCGAAGGACATCTTCAAAGATGCTGCGGTTGGAAGAAAGAAAGGTACTGCATAAAAATAAAAGGATAGGTGTTGTAATCTTAACATAAATATGTGAATGCCAACATTGTGCAAGAAAACAAACCCATGGATGAGTTATCAAGGCTGGTGATACTTGAAGATATTCGATATTTTTTCGTGTATAACTTATCTTTTCTGGCAGCGCAACCTGGGTGACAGGAGGCGCAAAAAAGCTATCCTTTATAAAACAATAAACACAGAGACTGCTGAAAAATGTTTTGCCTAATCGGGGTGTTTTTCGTTTTTGAATTGGAACGTCCATGTTTACAGTAAGGGCTCTCAAAATGAAGCGAATGATGAACAATTAGAAACGTTGGTTTTAATTGCAGAGATTTCGACAATGTTAGCGGCCCGTAAATGCAGGATGTAGGATGTAGGATGAAACATTAAAGTAGATATGTCTAACTTCACAAAAGTACTTCCATCTTGAAACAAGTTGTTCAAACACCGCAGTGTATGCCGTTTCGTTTTCAAGACTTATTAGTGGTTTTTTTTTGTCACTGCATTGTTTTTGCGCCGTTGTGGTTAGACACGAGCCGTTCGATTGCGGGCTGTCTAGGTGTCAGTGACTTCTCATTGACGTTGTAGATGTCGTACGCCGAATTTGAGGTCGTGACCTCTACTTATTCTGTGCTGCCCTGACCGTTGCCGTTCAGCCCCGTCTATAATATTGGAACTCTACTCAAAATGCATTTTAGGGATCGTTATATTTCTTTCGGTAATCAAAGTGATTTAGACTCCGCATGCTCGAAAGGCAAACGAACTTGAGGGACCATCCAAGCTTGTTATAGGCTACAAGAGGTTTAGGCTAGTGAATTGCACACCATTAAGCTTGTTCAAATCAGGAGGCTTGGCGAGTAATATACAGAAAAATACACTGAGTCTTTATTTAATGACATCATTCTGCCATGCAGTTTCAAATGGCAATTAATGCAATACATTAAGCCGCACAACAATTTGCACTTTCAAGTGCCGATGTCTCTGCAACGTGTTTTGCTCCACCTCAAAAACGTGTTACTGTACAGAAGTAAAACAAGTTGACACTTTGGCACTGTGATTCCAGTAGTCAGATACCGTAAAAAAATTTATTTTCGAGGGCTAAACATTTCGCGAATTCGGCAAAGTGTGGTATTTAGATACATTTCGCGGCTCGAAACTTTGCTATTTAGGGCAGTATGCTATGTATTTGCAACCATAGGAAAACATCTTTGAGGGACCTTTTTTCGCGAATTGTAGGTGATTCACGTAATTCGCTAAAATTAGATCCTCGCGCAAAATTAAGTCGTTTCCAGTACTATGCCTTCATTCCACTATGCCTTCATGCGACATATTCTGATATACGAACTGGCTGTTACTCTTAGCTGTGTGCATAAATTTGGACGCAGAAAAATTAGCAGTGACCAAGAATGCACTGATAGAAAAAAATATACGTACAAAAGATTAAAAAGTTACCATCCAAAAAGACTAAGGTAATTAAATTCCTGTGTAAGCAAACATAGGAATTGAATCAACATATTATATTTGGATGGTCACTTTCTGCGTGTTTCAGCAATTTAGATTAAAAAGTACATCATGTCTCGCTTTAGTGCTCGATGCTGTAAATAACGTACAGCACGCCAGACTATCGGTTAACTGCTTTCATAGTCATCTTCGCGTCAATGGGGAACACGAACACACCAGCTCCCCAAAAAATCTATTGAGTGATCCACAAGCGATAGTACCGGTAAAGTTAAGAATGTCAAAGAGGAAGTCAGGGACGCAACGAAGAATAAAGCGTTTTTCTTGTACACTCATTTCGCAATTGTTTTTTTCGCGTTGGCGTTCTTCATTGTGATCCGCCGATTTAATGTGTAACGTAAAACAAAACATAGTCACACACACAAAAAAACTCGAGAAAAAAAATTAAAGGGAGTCGTTACGCGGAGCGGTCACGTAACGAACCGCACTCCATAGGGAATGTGTCATCAACTCTCACGTCGAGCTCAAGTCGTTTCCCCCATTACTATCGCAAATGTTACGCCGTCGTCAATTGGTAGAAGCGCAGTGGTCGGGGGCACACGAGGATCAAAGGCACCTAAATTGCAGTCATCTCGAAACCAATGGCACGGGAAGACGGG
Organism: Ixodes ricinus; assembly: GCA_037355805.1. Classification (NCBI taxonomy): domain Eukaryota; kingdom Metazoa; phylum Arthropoda; class Arachnida; order Ixodida; family Ixodidae; genus Ixodes; species Ixodes ricinus. The sequence continues at coordinate 51,343 of JAZHYW010007829.1, read as the reverse complement.
AGGCCGTCAAAGGGCGCTTACAAGAAACATCCGATCTGAAGAGATAGGGTTCTCCGGGGATCTGCGCGTAGAGGCTTCGCGCTCGGACCGCCGGGCACGACATCGAGAGTCAGGGTCGCGGTCTTCTCCCAGAAATAGAATCTTTGAGTGTCATTGGGTCAGCCACGGACACACGGTCCGACACTGTGGGGGGCCGTGCGTGTGTCCCCGTCACCGCGGGTCTTCTCCGTCAGCGACCGACCTTGTTAGCGGCTATCGATTGCTCGCGCTCGAGGGAAAGAAACGGACGTCCAGAAGCGATGACACCGCGTTGCGTTACGCGGTCAAGGTGTCGCAAGGTTGGAGCGCACGCCAGACCTCTATATACTCCGTTTCGCTTAAGTACTCCGGATAACGTCTGTGAAGTACGTCTCCACACGTCAAAACACATTCTTGCCTTTATAGTTTGAAACGTTTGCTGATGTGTTCGTGTGCAAATCATTTGTGATTTGTGTGTGTTGAAACCTGAGGACGTACTCACCGGTCCCGCATACGCTTAAATGTGCGACTGGCTTTATATTTGTAATTTTTGATCAGAAATAAACCTTATCCCTATTCCTAACCTTATACATCCTTTTGTTAGCACCCTTAATATAAGTATGTAGAAAATGGTTTTAATCTCATCTCCCTATGCAGTCCAAAGAAGTGACGCTTGTATCTTGGATCAGTGAGAAGTTTACGCTATCGTGAGCATTTGATTGGCTAAGTTGGCACGGGAGAAAAACAGATTGGTCGGTGCATAGGTGTTCTATGCTGCATAAATTTCCGCAGAACTACGTGTGGGTGGCGAAAGAAATGAGAGAGGGAGGGTGTGATATATGAGAGGCCGTTCCTCGTCCACTCGTCCCAGAAGTGTTGTTTGCGGCAGCTGGAGATACGTCCAATGCTCGTGCCGCATGGCGATGGCGGGTGCGCAAAAAGTGAATGCCCGTGGCTTCGATATAAGCGAAGTCACCTGACCTGACGTCAGGGGGCCTACAGTCCAATTCAGTTTGCCCGCTAAAATTAGCTGCAAAATCGACGTCAACTGAACTAAACACCACTTATGTTTTCCCGCTAGATTTGGCTGCAAAATTAATGTCACGTGACCTATACACCAATTTGTTTTCTCCGCTAGGTTTGACGGCAAAATTGATGTCATGTTACCTGACGTCCCGTGGCCTATCACCAATTCGTTTCACGCAAATTTGGCGCAAAAATTGATGTCACGTGACCCGCCAAATCTAGCGGAGAAACTGGATTGGTATATAGGTCGCTTGACGTCAGGTCTCAGGTCACACATTTTCCCGTCAAATTTTAGCGGGGAAAACGAATTTTTGTATACGTCACGTGACCTTAATTGTTTAGTCAAATTTAGCGGGTAAACATAACTGGCGTCTAGGTCACGCAATATCAATATCGTCGCCAAATTGAGCGGGGAAATTGAATTGGTGTATATTACAGGTCCGGTCACGTGACATCAATTGACGTCACGTAAACGGACGTCACCTGACTTATACTTCAAAGAGACGTCACATCCGTGACCTCACTTCCATGACCAACGTTTTCCGATATCGACTCGCAACTTTGCGTCCCTTTCCGAGCGTGGAAAAAGAAGTAGTTGTACGTCAAATACCTGGCCCCTAATATACTTAAGCCTCTTAATGGAAAGGTGCTTTGCGGTTTGTATTTCCAGTAAAAGTTGCGACCTAAACAAATATAGGCTAGAAAACAAAAGAAAGACTTATCTTTGTGATACTAATATTATGAAAATATAAATGTGTGCCTTCCCCTACAGCTTGAGAATCGCAAGGGGGAAAAGTGATGTGCATGTCATTATCGCTCCATTCACACCCAATGAGATTGCGCCATTAGCCCGATAAGCAGGCAGAGGAGCCAATCACGAAGTGAGAAGCATGAATATAATAAACCACACGCTGCGTTCCATAAGTTATCGGTGACTGTGGTGCGACTTTAATTTTAATCGGGCTTCAAAACTGCGTAGTTTGATTTCTGTATCTCGATTTAAAATAAGTCGATTGCCCTTACCACTATTGTCACCATTCAGTGAGCATTCCTTGACAACATAAATCGACGTCCTATATCTTGGCTTTGCAGAGGTATCATCTTGATCGCTAACTTTCGCAAGGACTGACGAATGACCTAAGAAAATAGTGGTCACTTTGGCTCGCGCTGGCCAACCTCTGCATATCTGTGGCGTGGGATTAGGTGACAACGGAACTCCACTCGAACGCATCTTCCAGAGCTTGCGCTTAGATGAAAGTTTCATCGCAAGGAAAATGAGTGGCGCATCGAATCTTCTTTGGACCAGAGTTTGTTTATAGCCGAGGCCAGCAAGATGCTAATTTTAGTATCCCAAATTATTTTTAATATGTGAAAGTGGGCATATAAAATATATAATTATGTATTTGGCTTGCTATGACGCTTAATTATCTAGGCATATAAGAAATACGTTTAATATTTATAGCAAAATAACTGAGCAACGTACAGAGTAATGAAATGGCTACTACTTCGCTTTCACTTTCATTAACGATAGATGGTTTTGAGTACGTTTACGACAGATATTCATACGCCTCGTATGAATAGTTACACAGCACCGGCCAATTCGTCGGGACTCATTTTGCTACGCTGATATTTTCAATGTGAGTTTAATGTGAATGGGTCTTTTGTGCAAAATTGTTTTAAATCGCAAGTCATTCTTATATCTTTATATCTCGTATAGACATCCCTTCGTGACCGCAAAGTTGTTTGTTTCTAAAATGTGGTACAAATATTGAAAACTCGGTGGCCGACGGTCAGATCTAAAATTCTTCAAATCCATTCACCGAAAATAATAAAACAAAGCAGGAATAGCCTGCTAAGTAAAATACAAGTAACAATGCAACCGCACCTTGAAGGCAATCATCCTTATGATCAGTACTGCTGAGTAATTTACGCGTAGGTGCATGTGTACCCTCAGGAAGATTGACAGGTGAAAAATAGATAGAAAAAAGAAAAAGTTCGCAAGTTAGTACACAAAATAATATCAAGTAAAAAGCTTCCTTTATTTCCAGGAAAAAGAAAAAAAGAAACAGAGTTTTTAAATAAAAAAAAAGGCGGCAGGGAAATTGCTGGGATCGAGTGACCGTGACGTAATGGGAAACCAGAAGGATGCAGCGGCACCTCAAATGAAGCCGGAAAATAAATTAAGTGTCTAATGGCGCGAACGTTTCTACCGTCGCCGCTTCTGGAAACTTTAGCGCCGTAGAGGGAATACTTTTTATGCGCTGCAGCTCAGTTACTCAGGGTATCGTATACTGGGGCAAGTGATCCGTTTACAGCGCCACGCTGTCCCCGTTGTTGGGGTTTTCACCTTCAGGATATTTTTAGCGGTGTATATTATTAATTCAGCGAAAGCTACAGCCCCGATTTTCTTAATATTTTATGGTGTTTTATTTTAAATCATGAAATGCTTTTGAACGCTACCTCCGATCCCAAAATTTGTCCGTCCGTCCGTCCATCCGTCCGTTGGTGCATTTCCCGCTAAATTTAGCTGGGAAATTGATAATATGAGACGTACACATGAATTTCAGTTTCTCAGCTAAATCAGGCGGGAAAATTGATATCGCGTGACTTGACGTCACGGGACGAACTGACCAATCCAGTTTCCACACTCAATTTGGCGGACAATTTGATGTCAGGTGACCTATACACAAATCCAGTTTCCCCGCTAAATTTGGCAACCAAGTAGTGTCACGTGACGTCACATTACGTCACATAACCTATATACCTTAGATAATTCACTGCATGTGCCCTACATGTCAACTGAGTTTCCCACTAAATTTAGCGGTAAAAGTTATGTGTTTTGACCTAGACGCCAATCCGGTTTCCCCGCTAAATTTAGAGGGGGAAATTGACGTCACGTGACTGGACGTCAAGTGACCTCTACAGCCATTCCGTATCCCCGCTAAATTTAGCGGGAAAATATACGCAACGTGACGCACCAATTCCATATAACGCATCCCATGCATTATAGGGCTTGGAGTGTAGAAAGTGCTGCCAATTTTTGCATTTTCACAGTTTTAGAAAAGCGTACGGAAAAGCTTTCCGCAACGAAAAGAAAATCGTCTTCGCCACGTGTCAGTTTAAAGCGCGGTTTGGGCTCGGCGCATGCACAGTGGTGACGATGCTGCTTCTTTCGGTATGCTAAGCTTTTTCGTACGTTATTCTGAAACTCGCTTTCAATCAGAACTTGTCTTTGAGACTTATAGTGACAATTGTTTCCTTCCGTTTGCGCCTTTTTATGTTGAAACAAGATCCGGGTAGACCAAATGGTTCCCGACAAAATGGTCGAGGAGAAAAAAGCCCCGGCCAAAAGGGCCCCGCTCAGAAAGGCCACGAAGAAAATGGTTTCATGGCCTACAAAATGGACTACAAGCAGATCTAACAGCGCGCTAGCTCCGTTCGCCTGTCGCTTGAAAGAGTGGGTGACTGCTTGCACCACGCGGTTATTCATACTTCTGACAACGCGGGACCGAAGTTGTTACGTCGGAGCCGAAGTTTGATTTTCAATTTCTAATCATGTCTAAAACACGATTGCACGACGATATTTTAGTTTTCACAAAACGAGTAATGTAGCGACATTCACCCGTGCCAGATTATTATAGAATCGCACAGTATTCATCCCTAAATCTTTGGAATTCAGCAGAGTTGCTTTTTCACACATAACTGTTATGACAAACATTCTTGCTACTCCCACTTGTTCCTTTTTAAATGTGTAGTGCAACGCAAGTCGGTGCCTCATATCTCGCTGTTTTGCGTGAAAGACAAAACACAACGCGAGAGTATTCATATATACTTGAAAGCAGCCATCTTCTCGGTGAAGAAATTTAAAAGTTATAGCCCTACATTTTGCACGGATTGGCCAAGTGGACGTATATCCGGTCATTCCTCTCAAGGGGCTTTGTTAACAAACACCCGAAGAGCCCAAGTTATTGCGCGTTGTCACACAATATGAGGGCAGGATATTTGATAGTAAGAAGCGTCGTCAGTTAAGGAAAGGGTTGACGCGATCTTCCTAGAATGTATATTACTCGTGTTTTAGTTACGAAATTTCTGATTCCAAAAAGGTTTTTATTTGGTCTTAATCTATCACATGCGGGTAAATTAATTCATATTAAGGTACTCCACGTCATGCGAAAATAGTTGAATAAAAGATCAGAGATAACCTAAGTGTTTTCCCATAAGCTTCAAGAATTACAAATAGAGTAGTGCTACTAAAAAAATGAATAACTGAAATTGGTGAGAATGCAGTCACATTTAAGAATTGATTACGCTGTGTTGCGGCGACATAGACAAAATAAGCAGATGAATCAGATACACTAATTAAATAAAAAAATACAATGCCGCCGAAAGACAAACTATTTCGACAGAGTTTGTCATTCGGTTGCTTTCAAGCATCTGTTCTTATTTTGTGTATATAAATCATTTATCGCAACATTTATACTAATCTACATTAGACACTAGGAAAAGATGATGAAACTTTTTGACATATAAATATGTGTTAACCACAAAAACATATTGCACAGCGTGAAAAACTAAACAAGACCAAGTCACTATCAGGGATCGGCAAAAGACCAGAAGAAAGTATTGTTTAGTGCGTTACATGTTACATCAAAGCGCTATAACCGAACGTGACTCCCCCCTCCCCTTTCCCCCTCCTCTTTCACACAGACCACACACACACCCACAAGCGGCGGCTGGTAACAAATTAAGACACGAAAATGACCGGAAACCTAAGAAATCTCATCAAATCCACAAGTGTATTGATACCACAAAAGTAGTATTACCACTAAAAGGCAAAAAGTTAATTTCGAGAAAGATGTTGGGCGTACGTGAACGATTTGGCAGCTGATCATATACGGGAATTTTGAAATACTTTTGGAAACAAGACCAACATGCGTCTTTTAGAGCGTAGAAGTGACTCAATTAACAACCGGTGCGTAAAGGACACTCATATGTCATAATCGTGACAGATATGAAAACGGTGACCGGAACCTTTCGAAAGTCCGGCCCCCACCCAGCACGCGCTCAATGCCCTCCGCCGTCCTTTGGCTGCGCGTGCAAACGCTCGATCTCATGTACGAGACGGCGAAGTGTTGTGGAATGTAGAAAGCTCACTCTGGAGGTGGGGCCTTCTTAATCTCCTCCCTCCCGTTCTCACCTCGTCAGTGTCCTTGCGGATCTCGAAGGCTGTTGGACCACGTGTTAGCGTTTCGGCGTTTGCGAAGTCGCCCGAAGAAGAGAGACGACACAAAGGCAAGGTATTTCGCGATCTTGCTCGGCCTAATCGAAATCTGCCCACGTCACTGCTTGTCCGTAGATTTTGCCGCCGTAGAAGAGGCTATAGGCAACGACTGTCTAACTTCAACCGATCCGCCATAGCCAGCCTGCTCCCTCGTCCAAGCGCTGCAGCATCAACATGCGGGATATATTTGTTCTGGCTGGGCGGCGCAGCTTTTCGGTCAAAGCCGGAGCACAGAATGAATAGGTATCAATCCGAGGCACAAAGCCTGTGATGCCTCGGAATCTTCGACGGGTTCCCAGAAGACATCGTTTCCGGGATGTGCACGCAATCTTTCTTCATCTATTTATACAATCGGGGGTTACGGTTGTCGGTGGAAAAAACAAGAACGCAGACAAGGAGGTTGTTGTCCACCGCGTACGATGTCTTGCATTTGCGTCACGGCCTACGCGTTACGAGTTTCTGCGACCTGTTCGATCTGAGAGAACGAAAGATCGGAGCAAACATCATTCTGTGGCTTCTTGTTGACGGAGGAAGCGACATCTTGAGAATGTTTTTTTCCGGGTGGGCTTCTGACAGGGAAGTTGGGCGAGATTGGCAGTCGACCTCTATAGGAGAGAGTGCGAGGCAACGACAGCCAACATGTGAATCGTATTGTTGTTGTTGGAATGAGACTGATGCGCTTTATTATATGTGGTAAAAAGCTATGCTTAAAGTCGTGCTGCAACTATTAAAAGAAAAGAAAAACAGCTGTTACAAAAATAGGGTGGATGAAAGCTTAAACATTGTATCTAATAAGATGGGTTCTCAAACTCTTATAACTGAAGTACGACTCATGAAATATAACACAATTGCATTAAGACATTGTATAAACAAAAATAATGAAAGTAAACTAAATATGCATATGTGTCTTATTTCTTGCATGTGTAAGTTTTTCATTAACTATTCAACTTACTTCAATACAAAAAATTTAAATATTGAGTGACGATGCAAGGGAGAGAGGGATTCATGAGCGAGGGCGCACAGGCACTGTGAGCTTGTTGTCAATATTGCGGGAGGAGAGAACCCAACGATGGGCACCCCGAACGCTTTGGCCAGAAAGGAGCTGCGGAAATTCCTGTGGTCCGTGGGAAGAAGAGTGGGGCCCCCGAAGGGAAGGACAGCAGTCGGTGCTCGGGGCAGACGGGGCAAGGAGGGGATCACAGAAGGACGGCCATTGCAGGCGGCAGTCCAATTACCTCGCGCTCCTGGTGCCGGTGTCTCACCTTCTTCGAGCCTGACGAAGCCGCTGCCAGATTGACACAACACGGAGAACAAGCGACGACGAAAGACGCGCTTCCAGGAAACTCCTCCGGGTCAGCAACGACGCAACGGACCCTAAGCCAGTCTCAAACGACTCCGCATCACAACACATGGCATGCGACAACAACGGAGGCCTTGATCCCAGAAGCACAACAGGCGACGCCGGGACTACTCCATCCAGTCGGTAAACAAGAATAATTCGTTCGCCCGCCTCCTTGCTTGCTCTCCCCTCAAAAGGAACTAGTCTTCGATGGTCGCCCGCCTCGTCTAAGAATGGATCACCGCCACCGGTTTCCTGCGGACTAAGTATGACCTGCCGCTGACGGCCACCTGTGGACAAAGTAAGCTGGACTAAGTATGACTCGCCGCCGACGGTGGACTGCGGACAAAGTATATTTGTGGGACTAAGTAGAGCTCCTCTCCGATGGTCACCCGCTGACAAAGTATGCTGAATCGATTATACTGACTAAATATCACTCGCTGCGAAACAGTCGCGTGCTACCGCAAGCGGCCGTCGGCGGAAAGTTATACTTAGTCCAGTTGCTTGCCCTCTGCATGGTTCATCAACTTGTGGCGCCAATTCCACTTGCTGTCATTACAGCGAACGGACGTGGCGATAACCGCCCAACCGGGCCGTGGCGATAAGGTATCTGCTGCTGAGTTGAGCATTCTGTACATTTGCCACCACTGGCGACAGGGCCGACTGTAGTAAGTTTAGTGTTTCTGCACGTAGACGTTAAAAGACGTCCGTACGCAGTTGAGGGTTTCCGCGACGCATTGGTTCGAATGGGGCTGCTGGCAGATGTAGTTTCTCTGTGTTCTTACCGCATGAACGATGGGTGGCTGACGACGTTTAAAAGGAACGAAAGCAATAAGCTGTTTGAATCCAGGAAACTCCTCGTGAAGGATCGTCGTTGCCTCGTCTTCAAACCTAACGACCAGAACGTTCGTCTTAAAGTTCATTGGTTGCCTCACAACGTACTCGACGTCGAGTGGCGTACCGCTTTGTCACTATACGGGAAAGTAATTGAAGTAACAAGGGGAAATGAAATGGCGTCTGCATGGGTGTGAAGTCATCGAGCCAAACACGCGGTCAGTTCTCGACACTCTGGAAGGCGGACGTCACTGTTGAAGACCTACCGCGTCGAGTGCGAGTAGCCAGGGGACTGGCACTCGCAGTGGCACCTGACAGCATCCCGCTTTGCCTCAGGTGTCATCACACGGGCCACATTTGTGGTGAGAGCCAAGTTCCCCGTTGCATCCAGTGCCGACGGTTTGGTCATGAGGCTAACCAATGCGTGCGCACCTAGGCGGCACTCGCCGGACCTGCGGGCGCAGCGGATATGTCCGACCTTTTTATGGACGAGGCGGACGTCAGCGACACAAGGGCCGCTCGTTCTGTGGTGCTCGGCGCAACGCCGGGCCCGACATATAGTGTCAAGGTGGAAGTCTTTAGCGAAAATAATCAAAACCTGACTGCAACGGCGTCCCCAACTGCTGGTGCGACCGACAGTGAAGGCTATTTGAATACTGCAACTTTCGAAGACCTGGAACCAGAGGCTTGTTCGGGCACGGATGGAACCACAGACAACCATGGCGCATGCCGATGCTCTGGGCGCTAAAAGACAAAGGGACACCGAGCAAGAGGAGACTGACAGCTCCGGTGGGCCGAGTGATGTTGAACCGATGGAAGACGGTACACCGGCGGTTTTCCCATGTCATTACAAAGTAGAATTCTCTTCCGGATCCTCGGGGAAGGGGGCACCAGGATCATATTCCGCGGGAATTGTACTTGGAAAGGATATTTTCGGCTTAATTGGTCTTACTGTATTACTGCGGAGATTCCACAACGCGTCAATTCATTCAAATTTGTGACATTGAGCGTCCGTGGCATGTTTACGAGCCGTAAACGGTAAGACATAAAAGTCCTGGGAGATAACGATCTTGGCATCTTCGCACTTTCATAAATAAAAGTAGAAATTGAGGAGGAAACCGCGCGGCTTGTACAGACTTTTCAGGCCTGTTTTCATGTTTATGTCAGTCATGAAAATGGTTTATCGGGCCGTGAGTCATTCCTCTCTATGAATGTGGATGACTAGCTAAGCTGTTTACTACACGACACAAACCCGCCCCGAGTAGCCCGAGGAAGCTAGACACGCGCGACGGAACCACCACCCGGCGGAAAGTTGACACGTGCGAAGGGACCGCTACCCCGGGAGAGCGGAAGGAAAGGAAACTAGGCACGCAAGTGGGCTTGGAACGACGACTGATAGAGATTCGTTCACATGGCCGACGCGGGGCGCACAGTGGAAATTTTTTTTATAAACCTTTATTATCTACCTTAGTGTCTACTGATCTTGAACATAGTGCCCATTGATAACTAATCTACTGAACATGCATATCCAAGTGATGAGACGTATAAAGTTTTGCACAGAATGAAGCGACTGTGCATCAAATTCGGGACCAGAGTTTTTGTTGACGCACACGAAAAATCCACGGAACCCTAGACATAAGCAGCTTCGCTGTAAAACACGGTGAAAGCTTTGAGTCATCGCACCGGTGCCCAAGCATGACACCGACCATGTGAATTCTCAATTCGCTTTTGAGTTGAGCACTAAAGCTAAGTAGGAACAACTTGAAAAATAATTTCATAGCTCCTTTAAAGGGCCCCTGAAAAAGAAAAACGTTTTTTAAAACAGTCTGGTTGGGACACGCGTGTCAAAAAATGAATTTTACGCGAAAAAAAATTTTTTAGAGCAATATTGACTGCGCCAGACGCAATTTAGTCGGTAGTCACCTCCTTTCCACTTTTTCTCTCTCTCGGCATTTCGGGCGCGTGGAGGAGAGAAACTCCCCGCCTCCTCGTAGTGGATCGGCTTGGCTGCTTGGCTGGCTTGTCTGCGCCCCGTACGAGAGCCATTGCTACTTCCTGTGTCTGTTGGTCGCACGTCGTACCGCGTCGTACAGCCGATTCACACGACGGACCGAATCGCGATTTTTGTCCGCAGACCGTGTACCAAGTGACCGGCAAGTCACCGATTCCTGCAATCCGCGCCTCGTCCGCGGACGCGCCTTTTTCACTCGCGGATTTTTGGCGGGAGATTGACTTGAAAAGCGTTTAGTCTGGCAACGGTACATTGTTTTCGTTTCTGGGCGATGAAAACAAAAGTGGCGCATCGTTGTGTTTTGTGCGTTCGCTGGTTCATTTTGTCGGGCGTTTCTTCGTTCCACGTGTGAGAGGAACTGCAGAAACTTTGTCTGGCTGACGCGACGCAGGTTCCTGTACTCCTCCGGGTCCGCGTCAAGAAGCTTCCGTCAAAACTCGTCTAGCACGCCGCGATGATTCTTGCACGTCCAATCAGGATTTCACCGAGCAAGACCTCTCTTGTGGCTGTGGTGAACTTGAGTGTTGTGCACGAGCGCGGAGTGCGTGAAGACATCTCCAAACGCTCCTTCGCGAGCCCAGAACTTCGTCGCTTCTACGCGGAACCCTTCTCGAGCAGGACCATGCCTGTGTCACTCTCATGCTTTGGGTTAGTAAAGCTAGTGGCGCTTCGCGCGAAGCCTATCACGGTGTTTTGTCTCGATCTGTACGTGACAGCGGCGTACGATTCTTTATCGCGGTAGCAAACGTCGATTTCTCTCTTGGACAACGGTGCCACGGTGCGATGTTGGAGTTTCGCGGCACTGTGGGGTGGCGACCAGGTTCGGTCCGTCCTCGCTGTCGTCTGCTCGTCGTCTCCTTCGTGTGGATGCGCTTGGGAGACAGACGAACCGCAGACATGTCGTCACCCTCCGCGGATCAGTCCGTCATGTGAATCGGCCATGACTAACTAACACAAGCAACAAGCCCTCTTCAGGAGGTCTTCACATATAAACGCGATAAAACTATAAAACCACCCGAGGACGCGAGACGCGTTGCAAGACCGCGACCATGACAGAAAAACAAAATGGCGAAGCTTTTGTTTGTTGTTTTATCCGAACGGAAGTAACGATTTTGTAAAACGTTTGTAAACAATTACGACGTTCATTCGATGGATTGTTTCTTAAAGCTAAAAATATGTAATTCAAAAGGCGATTTCAAGAGATCACGAAGATTTTATAACCAACATCCAAGCTGTCACTCATTCTTTTGGCCAATGAGAAGCTGATTTGAATGACCATCGTTACCAATGAGAAGCCGAGCTGAATGACCTGGAATTTGCGCGAAAAATTTCAAATAAATCTCTCGCCGTCAATATTGCTCTAAAAAAATTTTTTTTCGCGTAAAATTCATTTTTTGACACGCGTGTCCCAACCAGACTGTTTTAAAAAAACTTTTTTCTTCTTCAGGGGCCCTTTAAGGTTGAACGAAGTATAGTTTAAGTGCAATCGAAAGCGAAACGTACAGTGGCACTATGATTCGACCGCGAGAGGAATGATTCGTTCTTGATACGCAGTCTACCAAAAGATCACACGGCTGGAGAAAGTAAACGTTAGCAAAAAGAAAACTCGGCGAAGAGAGTATCGCGGTTTGAGAAGTGCCGATAAAGAAATAATTACGCAAGCTTTTGTCGAGTACTACAGTCAGCTTTTTTGGTGCGATGAAGCTCTCAGTACGGCGCTTTTTGACAACTCCCTTTTGAACTTGACGCTGAGACCAGAAGACGAAGCAACCGCTTGGCTTGAACGGCCAATTGTGATAAGCGAAATCGGCGCCGATATTATTGAACTTCAAGCAGCGAAAACGCACGGGCCCGACGGACTACGTGCAGCTGTTTAGAAAATGTATAAAAATATTACAGCAAAACAACTTCATTAACTGCTGTCGGATTCCTACACGCCAAAAATACTGCCTCCTTCCTTTCTAAAAAGTCACACAGTTTTAATGTCGAAGGTTGCAGACGAGGAGAACTTGAGAAGAGTCAGAAACTACTGACCTATTGTCTTGAGCAGGGCAGACTATAAAGTGTTTATAAAGGTGCCAGCGCGTCGACTTTAAACTGTGATTCACAAAAATGTAGGCTCGCACCAAACATGTGTGATTAAAGGGCGGACCATAATTACCAACCTTCATAGCGCGTGTAGTATTCTCGAGGGTTGTCGTATGGAACAAGACCAAGTCGCCATGATACAATTAGATCTCGAGGAAGCCCTTGACGAATTCAGTGTTTGACAAGATTCTCGACAAGCGTATTTAAGATAAGTTTCCAAATACCTTCTTCATACAGTAATTGGAGCATTACGCAAGTTACTTTGCTTGCAAAGTATCTTGATTAGAGTACAAATACTTAAACATGTAAGTCAATTACTTTAGAAGATGCTTCCACATTGCGTAATTTGTTTCGACTTCTTTGACACTAGAACTCTTTGTTTTCAAGCAACAAATGGAAACAAAACAAAATTACAGTGGAATTTTATGCAGCCCTAGTAGAGGAATACGGCGATCACTGGTGCATGTTACAAGACGATATTTTTCAGGCAAATGAGCAAAAAGAGCTCTTTCTACCTAGTCATTCCTGACGCATGGAAGAGGGCCCTGGTGACGCCCATTCACAAGGGAAAAGGGAAGCCTATGAACGACGTTTCCTCGTACCGCCCAGTTTCTGTGACGTCGATACTGTGCAGGACTTTTGAGAGGCTACTTAACAGGTGTCTCTTGGACTACCTAATTGGCAGCAACAGCCTCTCCACTTCGCAGCACGGGTTCAGGCCGGGCAGGAGCTGCGAAACTGCCCTTGCCACCATCACACACCACATCAGCGACGCATTGGACGACCGCACTCCCACAGACCTGGTCCAACTTGACTACAGCGACGCCTTCGACACACTTGACCACCTCCTTCTTCTCAAAAAGCTCGCAGGGGCGGGTGTGCGCGGCTCCCTTCTTCGCTGGATTGCCAACTTCCTCATTGGGCGCTCACATAGAGTAGTGTTCCACGGGTCCTCATCTGATGACTTTGCAGTATCCTCGGGCGTGCCGCAAGGCTCAGTATTGGGACCTACCCTCTTCTCGATATACGTCAACGATATGCCAAAGACTGAGGATACCCTCGTGATCCAGTACGCGGACGACACCACCATTCTGGCCCGCCTGGATTCACCCTCGTCCAGCTCTCGCCTCCAAAACCACCTGACACAGATTGTAGACTGGTCCACCTCCAACCACCTTAGACTCAGCCGCACCAAAACTGCCGTTATGCGCTTCAGCAGTCAAAAGAAGATGCAGCCCCCATGCTACTCCATATCCGGAACACCGGTGTCGGTGGCGACGGACCTCCGGATTCTAGGAGTCACATTCACTCCCTCTCTTAACTTCACCGTCCACATAGCAAACATTGTGGCGAAGGCACGCAGAACCCTAGGGTTCGTCACCAGGGTCTCGCGTCACTGCGGCCCGGAATCTTTTCGGGCTCTCTACACAGCGCTGGTGCTCCCACGCCTCGAGTACTGCGCGTCCATTTGGAGTCCCCATCAAGCCCACCTTACGCAGCGTCTAGAGGGTGTCCAGCGTCGCGCAACAAGGACGCTATTGGCGCGCTTACAGTGGCCACTCCTCAGCCCACAGCCATATGAGGACCGACTGAGGCAACTGAACTGGCAGTCGCTTGACCATCGGCGGGTGATTGCACGTGTCAGACTCCTGTGCCACCTTCTGGATGGCTCAATGAGCAACACATACCTGGAGAATGTCCTCCGCATGAACAAGCGCTCTGGTCAGCCAGATCGGCTGCGAGCGCGCACAGTTCGTCATGGCCATTCTCTCCTCCCAGCTGCGGTTGAGGCTTTCCTGGCGGCCCCCTCGGATCTACGTGACCCCATCCCTGAAGACAGAAGAGGCACTGCGCTTCTATGCCGTGCGCTTTCGAGGACCCGACGGAACTGACCCACACCGCCGCCCACTGACTCGCTTCTCGCGCGGGAGAGTAAAGGGAGGGAGGAGGAAGACGCGGGGGGGGGGGGGGGGGGGGTAGCGTGCGGTGGACAGCGGCCGGAGGCTTGGATCGCATGGACAGCCTGCGGGGCGGTTGACTGCGTGGTGCACTGCCTCGGCACCCGTGCCAGCGTCTCAGTGTGCTGGCGCTCGCGCCGGGGTGATCTGCTGCGTGGCCTCTGATCATCTGCAGCCTCGTTCTGTGGACCGTGGTTCTGCCCGCGGTTGACCGTAGGGTGGGGCGCACTCAACCCTAAGCTATCATCTAGTCGCCCTAACAAATTAATTATCCCTTTTTTTTTTTTTCCTTGTTTCCTGGGGGTCGGCCAGCAGACGCACTCGCGTACGGGCTCTCGCCTATCTGCTTCGCCTCGCACGCCCTCCAGGACGCAGCTCGTTCACTGTGCAAATAAAGATTATTATTATTATTATTATTATTATTATTATTAGTCACATCACCAAAAACTAAAATGTTCAGATCTTTTTTTAATTTACACATTGGACATCCCGTTTCGCGCGGCGTCGTAGTCGCTATAACCACAGTTAACGAAAACAATTTTTATATGCGCAAAATAAATAATTGAATAGCACGGAGGGCTCAAGTATATGGACATGGCACTTGCAGCGACTTCTTCAAGTAGGGTGCTCCAAACGCGGCAATCAAATATGAATAAACTCAGAAAAGAAAGGTAAAAGAGGACACAGAGAAGCACTGCTGTCTTTCTCGCGGTTGTTGACTTCTTTATTCTCTTTGCCATAATATGTTCAAGGAGCCCGTTCAGAAAGGCGTATTTGCATTTTGAGAGCTCATCCTGCTCGTAGCTTGTTTTCTACCTTGGTGTTGCAATTTCTGTCTTTCTGAAAGGGTCGCGCTATAACGGTTTCCCCACAGACAGTTCCCGAAAGTAATAGACATTCTTGCCTTAGCAGGTTGAAATATCAAGAAAAAAAAAAAAAGAAAAAGAACAGTATATTTTTGGTGTTTTACTTATTTCCTTCCATATATTCTTTTGTTGGCGTTTTGAGTCTTCATATTTTGACCTGGCTTGTTTCCTGTTCAATGTTCGATCATTGCCGCTTGAAGTTTGCAATCGGTTCGACTCTGCGCTCCGGTTTTCCCAAACTAAAATAGTCCCGAGACAAAGTTTTCTTCAAATGTTGAAAAATGTATTTGAGATAATGAGTTCGATATACTGATCATAGTAATTGAGATAGAGTAGCAAACACTTTCGATCAAATGTATTTGCAAGATACCAAATTACGACCAAAAATGATTGAAATACAATGTATTGATTAGAGTATTCGAGATAGCCACAGGTCTGGATAGAGTACAGCACATTGCGTTGCAGAATGTAATATAACACGTGGGGGTGGATCCAATAATTCTTACTGGAGTAAAAATAACATAAATAGCGCATGTAGCACGCAGCTGATTGTCAATGGACGCCTTACAGATTCTATCCCAGTATTGTCGTCTGTAGGACTGGGATGCCCATTTACCCCTTATTATTTATTAAGTGCCCTTCTGCCGAAGTATAATTCTCAACGAGAATATACATGGCTTTCGACTACATTTCACTGAGGTCAAATTGCCAGCGTACGCAGACGGCGTAGCTGCTTTTTGACGCAGCAAACTTGGTATTTAGAGAAATGTGTCCATGGTTAAAAACCTTTATAAAGCAACTGGGGTCTCTGTAATTTGACAGAAATGCGATGGGTTCTGGCATGGCTTGTGGGCTGTAAGACAAGAGCAGTGTGAAAATATAAAATTATTGGTAACGTCCACCTTGTACCTTAGTGTAACTCGGGGAGCGATACACAAAGGGGAGGTAGGAGCATTGCCTCACTTCCCTCGCTCCACTGTGTGCAACGTGTTTTTAATCTGCCAAGATTTCGTACGTTCCCTAAGTCATTACTAACTCCCGCAATGAATATTCGCAAACTCCATGGGGTTTTCGCCATCTATATATTGCAGTCTAGCTGGGAGAGACTACGCCGGAAAAACCGTCTTTGTCTCCTTTCCAAGGGCGGCGTTTTTCTTTGTCACATCTTTAGATCAAACGGATTGCATCTCGATTTATGTTCTTTTGAGATCAAGCGGGTCGTTCTTTTAAGAACAGCGATGCAAATCGTGCTGTCAGAACACGTGCTTATGTTTTTTTTTGTTTCGTCGTGTAATCATGGTTCTTGTCGACTCAGTACATTTTTCAGTGAAGTCGTTACCGCTTTTCCAATCTTTTTAGTACGTTTTTCTTCAGAAAATCTGTCCGAAGTTGCGGGGAAACGTTTAACTCAGTATTTGTATTATTTTATTTTTCCCAATGCCTTTGTACCACCTTAAATGCTCTGAGCGCCGAGAGCGTGACGTTTTCAGTCGCGTGGAAAAAATGCATGTCCAGCCTTCAGTGAAAAATATTTTCTTTAAAGTTCATACGAATACCCTTCCTGTGAATACGTGGTTGAAGGACAAAGCGATTTTTGTTTCGTGAGGGGATTATTGTTTTTTATGTAAACAACCAGAAACAATCAAATTCGCCTTTGTGCAATTGTTGGGACGCCCTGTTTTTTTGGGATGTCGTTCAGAGAACTCTGAAAAAAGGACTTCTTTTAATGGTATATGCGGTTCGAAAACCGATAATATATTAAAAACAAGTAATTTTGGGTTTAATCGTGATTTATTACTTTTGAATCTTTATATCTGATGTATAAAAACAATTCGTGCGGGTCATGCTCGCGAAATTAGTCAAGTACGCATTTCAAGGCCACTAGGCAACCCACGATGGCATGAATTTGAGTCCTTTTTCTCTGCGTGGTTTTTCAAGCTGTGACATCGCCTGCCATACACATTTACGTTGACAACTAGGCACAGATGTCTCCTCTCCATTGCCGTCTTCGGTAGCTTCAATTTCTCATAAAACTATTTTAACAAAATATTATTTTCCGCATGCGAAAAAGTGTGCCTACACATCTAGAGGTAACATTGGAATGCGTTTTTAATTTTGTGGCATCATCACAGTTTGTGCGCCAGAGCGTTTGTTCTTAATATTGTCCTATATCAACCAAATGCGACATGCATATACTTTAGAATATGTGGCATCCAACTATAGAGGTTTCTTTAAAATGTTTATTTTTTATTTTTGAAAAAGTTAAGACACTTTTGTTAATCCCTTGAAAGGGCATGTTTTCAATTCTTAATTATCTTAAAATAAAATAAACGTCACACACACTATGTTTTGTTGTTCCTTGAACTCAATGGTTTAAAAGGAGCGAATTAGTTATTTTTTTACTAGGCTTCTTTAATTGCGTCGCCATTCTTCGCGTGTGCACAAGGACGTGTTTTTTGCATGTGCATTGCATCAAGAACCTAAATAACTGGGCTATATCAAATCAAACACCAGATTTATAAAGATAATATTAAACACCATAATTTTTAAAAGTTTCGTTTTGATATTGTAAATATTATTGCTAATAAAACATTTACCCCTGGCGCATGCCCCCTTAACTTCTGATGGCATTGGAGTTTTAGACACGGACACGAATGATTTTATTCCTTCGGACATGATCATGCTCATTGGCCTTCATAGCATCTGGAGAAGTCGAATGGCTGTAAGGCATGCTGATATTAGTATATAGCCTGTACAGAAATGCTTTACGACAATGATATTGCAATTAACAGCCATATACAGAACTAAGCTGCCCACCCCCGAGTGGTTGCAAATGTTCGAAGACCTGAAGGGTTTGAAAAAACTTCAACTTCATGACGGTGTAGCCCAAAGATAGGCCA
This sequence comes from Ixodes ricinus, assembly GCA_037355805.1. NCBI lineage: Eukaryota > Metazoa > Arthropoda > Arachnida > Ixodida > Ixodidae > Ixodes > Ixodes ricinus. The sequence continues at coordinate 33,022 of JAZHYW010007829.1, read as the reverse complement.
TTCGCACTGTATTCTGCCGCGGTTGGATTTTCATCTGCATGTGTCAAGCCCCTGTGTTAAAACCATGGCAATAAAAATACCGACTTTCGGCGCCAGAAATAAAGAAATAAGAACAAAAACAACTACTGGTGCCAAGCAAGGGTGTTGGACTGCTGATCGCATGGCCTGGGTTTCGATTCCCGTTAAGGTCCTTAGTGAGTCTCCCTTGGTTTCAATTGTTTGTTACTAGTTATAATCATGCATAAATTATTTTAACTAAGAATGGCTTCTAAATGCTCTGGATGCATATGCATTGCCTGCTACGGGCTAGGCATCATGTTGTCTTGGCCTCAGTGTAGCGTTTTTTTACACTTTCGACCGTAACACTTTGTCCTGAAATCCAGCCCATGGACACATTTTGTGTTGAAATAATATTTTATAATTCGACCATTTTTAGGTAGCAATTCTATTCAATTTCATGAGGCTTACCTCAGTTATAAGATTTTTAGAACCGACATTATTAATTTCACTTTGAAACTCACCCAAACTTAACTGCGTAGGCAGAGATGCGTTTAAATTCTGCGCACAGACTCAAACACGACGTGCAATTTAAGAGAAGGGAACAGAACCAGGGACATTCATTTTAACTTTGAGCAACAGTTATTAAGACTGGCTGGTGCGTGATATTCAGTGTGTACGAGCTAATTCGTAGCAAGACAAAACTTGAGATTTCTATAGTTGTCATTGGTAATTAGGTTAAATTTTTTACTATAGTGATGTGTCGTTAATATGGTCATGTCTGCTCCCCCCCAAAAAAGCGTCCATAATGTGAGTTGTCTTTAATAACGAGGTATCCCGGCATACCATCCTTATCTTGTTTTAAGCCCCTTAAAAGTATTCCCGCCACTTTAATTAAAGAAGAAAATTTTAGAATTGCCTGGTTTTTCTTAATCTTTTTAACGAAATTAAGTATCTAAGACTGTGGATGCGAGACTTATGATGTCTAAAATAAATATATATTTATTTTTATACCGCATTCCAATTAGCATATTACTTCGCTGTTTATTGTTCACTATGCATTTCAAGGGCTGTTTTTGGTGTAGTCATGCCGACAGCCAAAATTTTTATATATGTTATATGGGTGTTAGAGATGTTGTGGAGGTGACTCTAGCACTTTCTAGTAATTTTAAGAAAAGTCGTGAAAAAGAAAGCCGTCTTGATATTATGCTCGTCCTGTGTGATACGTTTCAACATTTAATTGTTGAGAAGAGTGCTCTACAAAAATTGATTTTAAATTATATTCCATATCATTTCAACTGTGTCTATGTTTAAAGACAGTTTTCCTTCGGAGCCTATCCGTGTATAGCTGGCCACGACCTGCGGTTCGCATAGAAGTCGAGCAGTACAAGCTCACGAGTAAGGTTCCTGAAAACCGGCCCTTACGGATATCCCCACAATGCTCACAGGACTAATGGCGTCAAGCTTTTAAGAACAGAATTTAGTCAGATGCTTTTTTTTATTTAGAGCGTAGGAACTTTTTTATGTTCTATATACTACACCTTGTTCATTTTTCTATAGCTTTGTTTAAGGGGAGCTTCAAAATAATTTCGATAGTCACTCTGAGATTGGTTCCTCATGATAACGATTTATCTGACTAGTAACCTAAATTACATGTCACAATAATCTTTTTTCGAAAGTTATTACATTTTTTTAATTTGGTTTCGGGGGCTGGCAACGTCGCAAAACGTGACGTCCAAATGTCGTAAGATGGGGGCAGTACAAATTGTTCTTGACGGGTTAACAAGACGTTTGATCGAATTAAATAAATGCTCAAGTCAGAAAAAAAAAATGCGCAACATACTGTGCATTTAGACTGCCTGCTCGACTTCCAAGATCTACAATGTGACGTCACTAAACTGGAGAGCGCGGGAAAAGATTAATGTCTGTTTTGGAATAACCTTTATTTGTCGCTTTCTCAGTAGGTATTTTCAATGTGAACAAATAGTGTGCCGGGAATAGTGAAACCTGCGCACGCCGCGAATATGTTTGGTATTGGTAGCTCAGGAAACCGCCGGAGCTCCCCTCTGAGGTGTTTGACTATCATGTTTGTGTTATGTAGGATTTGAAGCGACTTTAGGTTTATGGTAAATGCTCAGGCTACTAAAACACAATTGAGGCTGGTCAGTACATGATGCCATACTTTTCATATGCTGCCAATCTTGGTATGTATGCTGGGGTTCTTGGGCGACCGTGCATGATTATTTGATGAACAAAACCTATGGTCTGCGGATCACGGTGTGAACTTTACGTATTTCTATGTAACATCACTTGTCCAAGAGAAAGCGCTGTTGGAGTCGCGGTTTGGTTTCTGTACATTCATGTCCTGAGCAAATTTTATATATCCAATGATCTATCTGTAAGTATAGAATTTAGCCACGCATTATAAAATGGATACTTTATTTTTCGTAGTCAGTTTGCACCATAATATTTGCTTTGAGAAAAAGTTCTTAAGATTAAAAAGAGTGCTTTACCAATTTCACGTGCAATGACACACGATTCCTGAAATTAGTTTGAGCAGAATGATTTTGCACTAAACAAAGTTAATTACTTTATTTATCTGGGTGTTTTTTTTTCGTGTACCAAATTTCAAAAATGCCCTTTCTACGCTCAACGACATGCAAATAACTTTGTTAATGTCTAAACAAGTTTGCACTATAAGAAACTCTCATACGAAATTGCATGTTAAGATTTGAGCGGACTGATAATCAACAATTTGGTTTTCGGTTGTAGCAGCTGGAAATGTGTGTTAAGTTTCGCTAAAGTTGATAGTATGCTATGCTGAAAGTTAATTCCCAGAAAAACAAGTTACTATCTAAAAAAAAACACTTCTTTGCGTGACACATTTTTATATAATATTTAGCTTGGGATTAAACCCCGTAAGGCTTAACGCCTAACAGTTTCTTTATTTCAGATCAAAAATAATTGAGCAAGCGATCATTGAAAGGGTTTACCAATATGAGAGGTAAATATTGTTTACTCGGTAGAGTCATAAAGATTTTTTCGTAACATGTGCTTCGGTTATAAATTAACACTTAAATCAAATGAGGTGATATTGTTTCCTTTAGACATAGCTAACAACGTTTTTCATACAAGAATAGGGCCTGATGTGAAAGCAGATCTTAGCTAAATGTAGTAAGGGAGTTTCCGTAAAGCGAGAACAGTGTTTTTCGGCCCGGGTAAATAAACTACGCATCGCAGAAAGCTCAAATTTCGTGAGAATGTGACGCTGGCACTTGGGATAGAAAGCGAAAGTTTGAGAGCGTAACGTTGCCTTGATCAAACGATAATTGAGAAAAACAAAATTGTTCGATGAGCCAACGTCCACCTAAGCCTAGTATCGTTAGAACAAGAAATGACAATGCGGGATCATGTAACAACCAATATAGGTAAAACAAAAACGTGCAGCAAGAAAGAGGATATCAATTTCTTTCTTGCTGACAAGTTTTCCTTTTTTCCATTGAAATTGGTATTACAGGCACCCACAGTGTCATTTGTCGTTTTAACGATATTATGCTTACGTGGACGTTGGCTCTTAGGTCAATTTCGTTTTTCTCAGTAATCTTTGATCAGGGTAACATCATGTTCTCAAACTTTCGCGACCTATGCCAACCACCAGCGTCACATTCTCACGAATTTGGAGCTTTCTGTGATGCTTAGTTTATTTACCCGGGCCGAAAAACACGGTTCATGTTTCTCAGGAACTCTCTGTGCATTGAATGAAACGTAAAATGACATGCTGAAATAAACATTTCAAGACATGCACTTATCGTTTTAAATCACCGTAACCATGGATAATTTATTGTCTGCGTGATTTTGCACTGTTTCCCCTTTTCCTTCCATTTCTCTCATTTGGCGGGAAGATTTTTCTGCCAAATTAGCACAAAAAATTTCCCCGCTAAATTTGACGGAAAACTTTTCCCGCTATATTTCTAGCGAGAAAAAATCACCGTTAAATTTAGCGGAAAACTTCCCGCTAAATATAGCGAAAAAATTTCAAGCTAAATTTAGCGGGAAATTTAGCGAAAATTTTCCACTAAATGGGAGGGGAGCAGAAGAGGAGGAGAGGAGGGGGTGAGGGGCATATTCTGCCCTCCTCTTCCTCAAGAGCTGCGCTCTAATTCGGCGTTACAGAGAATTGTAAACGTATTTCATTTTTTGCTCCAACTTTTAGACGAGTGCGGAATCGGTGCACCTTTGCTCCAATACGTGCAGCTGTGCTACCACGACATCATGTCGCGCCTGCCTGTGAACGGGAGCATGACGGCTCCTATCGCAGTGATTAGGCCCATACGGCAGGGCTTCCCAATGTCTCCGATGTTATTCGAGCTGTACCTCGCACCACAATGCAGGACAATCAACGGTGATGCGAGTATTTGTGGGCCGACCGTGTTGTCGGGGTCACTGAAAGTGCTCTCCAACGCGGACGATGTGGCTGTGCTATGCTCGTCGAGAACGAAAATGCGCGCGGTGATGCAGCACATCACAGACTTCTGAGGCGCCTCAGGTGCGGTCATGAATAATGACAAGTCTACCGGTACCTGGCTGCGAGGCCTGGACTCAAAGCTAGAGCGCTACCTCGGAGTCATCTGAACCACGGGCGTGTCAAACTATCTCGGTGTCAACTTGGACACAGCAACAGATTGCTGGATGCGGTGTTCTGGACGTGAATCTTCTCAGGGAGAAAGTCGCAGACTGGCATGCCCGAAAAAATGTACTTGTCTAATCGTTCTTTTACTTGCAACTCTGTGTTCTTTTCTGCTGTGTGGTGTGTGGGACAAGTGCTGCCGTGTTCTCCAAGTGGCACTGCAAAGGTGCATCGTTTTTTCGCTACTTTTGTGTGGGGCTTGGGGCTCGAACGCACGAGGCGAAATAACCTTTTTCTAAGTTACTACAAAAGCGGCCAAGTCCTCGTAAACGTAGAATATTAGTTGAAAGTTCAACGTTTTTTTTTTTGTTCTTTTTTTCAGGCATCAAACAGCCCCTTGATTTCCTCCTCTTTCACATAGCTGGAAGGAAGATATCTAAGCCGGTGGCTCCGGGGCGTGCTCGAGGGACACGCTGGGGACTCCCAATCGAACATTTTGATGGTCCACAGAGAAATGGCAGCAGCTAAGGAGTATATATATATATTTTACTGCGGCCCTTCAGACTTTTTATTAAAGAGTCAAGGATCTTACTGCGTTTGTAATCTTTCTTTTGTGTGTCTGTGTCTATGTGTGTCTTTGTGAGGGGTTGGTGTCAATTGATTGGTACTTCGATACGGTTACAATAAAACTCCGCGAATCATGTGGGTAACATTTCACTTACCATGAATAAAAGGCGTGACTAGATTTGGCACGTGTCATAGTTGTGTATCATGACCGGAGCGTGCGTGGAGTACATTGCTCGCAGAGGTTTATGCTCTTTCTCTGTACGGACGGACCCTTTTTACGCACTTACTTGTCTGTGTGCCTTTTATCGTCTTCCTTATGCGGGTCCCAGGAGCTTGCTCCACCATTTATTGTCCCAAAAGTTCTCGCACAATAGGTTTTCGTCTGTATAGGTTATTTTATGAGTGATGCTGTGTTTTAAAGCTATTGCTTCATGTGGGACCCTCACCACGGACATTTATGGCTCCCGTTAGTCTCACCGTATGACGTCACAACGTCAGTTGACGTCATATGGTGTCACGTGACAACACAGTTCAATTGACATCTTGGTGTCACGTGATATTGTGACTTCATCGTGATACGTGACCAAGCGGTGTCATATGACGTTATGTTCTTACGTGGCGTTACATTTTCTCGTGACGGGACATCGCAATTTCCCCCTAAATTTAGCGAGGAAATATTTGCGAAAAATTCCGGTAGGAACCGTTGCTCTCTAAAAAATCCGCGCCAAGTGCTATCGCACCTTAATTACATTTTAAGTGCACTTTGGAATTTAAAAAAAATACCAAATAAATATCAGTGCGTTGTCTTTAGGCATGGCTGCGACTGCAGAGCTTACACAATCATCTTCGTAGTAACACGTAAAGTATAACTTATTTTAATCGAAAGGAGCTCGCGTATTCCGCTCATTCGGTTGTTCATTTTATCCCAGCGGGTTCATGCAAGCTGGCACAAACTATATACAAAAAGATTACCCGCCACCTCTTTGTCGTGATCTTTGAGGCGATTTAGCGCGAAACGGGGCATGGTAGTAAAATCGTAAACGCAAAACACAACTAAAAAAAACTCAGTCAGAAAAAAGACGCGCTCGAGGACACCTCGCCGCCCACTCACCACTTCCGAGCCCGGCGCCGAGAAGTTCAGGTAGGTGCTGCACGTGCAACGTGAGGCGAGACGGCGCCGACTGCGCTCCAGGGGCCACGGCGGGGAGCCCGAACGTGCGCGAAACAATTGACTCTCTTAATGAGACGCGACGGGCCGGCCCTGAAAAGACAAAACGAAAAAAACTATTCGTCGACGTTGACAACAGCCCGTGTCCACGGCATCGCGCAGCGCGTGCCGCTTGGCCTGACGCGTGAGCTTTACGCAAGCCGGGATTATATAAGCGTCCCTGATTGCAAGACGCTGGTGCCTTTGCACGAGCCGCTTTCACAGGTCGCGGGAGAGTGGACGCTGTTTTCGGTGACACTGTATAGAAGACAGCGGACTTAAGTGAGGACTCGCGTTACGGGGCACGCGTGCCGTCGAGGGCGCCGGGTTTAGCGAGCCTGCCCATTCACGTGGCATCTCGCGTGTTTCGCTTTTAATTGGCCAATCCAATCACCCAGGGGGGATCGGTGGCCGAGTGGACTATCGCTCGGGGGGATCGGTGGCCGAGTGGCCGAGTCGGAGGCCAAGTCGGAGCACGTGGAGCGAAAGCTCGCGCTGCAGAACCCGGGAATCCTGGGCTCAATCCCCACCCCTGCCCGTTTCGATCTGGATGAGCATCGTACCGGCGTGCGGTCGTGTATCACTACTGCGTGATGCACGTTAAAGACCCCAGGCTAGCGGTTGAACTGCACTGGCTTAGTTGCTTATCAACAGCTGAGAGACAAGTCGCCCGTTGAGGCAGAATAACTTCAGGCTCTATAGACATACACGCACCAATTTTTTTTTCTAATCACCCAGTTTGATTTTAGATTACGCCGCCGTTACCGCAATGAATCGAGGGAACGCTAGTCATTATGCACGTTCCGACTTCACTGGAGCTCTGCGCTTGCAGAGCACGAGACGGCACGAGCCGTCGCCTGCATCGGCGCCTTCCTCCTCTGAACCAAGTTTGGGGCGGCATCAAACAGGTGCCGAACGCTTGGGGAGAACGGTCTATTGCGCAATGAGCTTTGTAGCGCCTGAAATACTCATGCTTCAAACGCTCACTCAATTCAAAGCAATTAGCTTTCAAAGCTTGACCGAATCAAGCGCAGGAGAGGAATCGTTCCCACGTTCATTACAATTCTAAGAGCAAATCTCGCTATGTTGTGTATTTGCTTGGGGGGAGCTCTGTTCGTGCTTCTTACTGTTTTACGCCACAAATCGTCGTTATGGCTTTAGTGAAACTTTCGAATATTTAAGGAACGCAGTTGGCGAACACTCCAAAAAGAGCTAATTGGTTAATGTTGTAAGGGTTAAGACGCTTGGGCGATGCTCAGACCTCAGACCTTGCATTAATTTATGCTGTTAGCAATGCAAAACCTATACTTTACCAAAATTTAGTTTGCCCAGTTCAAACCAAGGTGTGTCATCACGAATTACAGCTAGACCTGTTTTTAGTTTTTGTGATAAGTTACATCTGCCACTCACCTAGAACGGTGGGGCTGCAAGGAGATAAAAGCAACCCGAAAATGGAAATACATTAGTACCCGTGTCAATTTGTTACGACATACGTCTCATGTGTGAAATGTCCATTCGCTTTTTTGCATTTGGGGGTCATACATCCCTGCTCTTGACAGGCAATGTCCTCAGTGGAGGAGGTGGCGAATACAAAGCCTGACGTTGTCCTCATAAATATATTTGATTACGCGGACGACCGATTAACCAAATAAAATTAAATTGAAGAGTACAACGTATGTAATAGTGAATATATTCGCAAAGAGTGCCCTCTTTTACCTTGGGATTCGCATGTGCAAATTACGAAGCTATTACTCGAATGCGTAATCAAACTTACTTCTGCCACAGGTAAAATGAATAGTAAGTAATCAATATTTTAACTAGGAGAGGAGCGGCGCCGCAGTAATGCAAGTGGCCTTTACCGAGAAGGCCTGCGGCTTTACGTCTAATGAGGCTGCATTGACATTGTACGGATGAAAGAAAAATGACGACGATGGTTCAAATGGAGCTTTGGGGACGAGGAGTTGATGTTGCCGGTAGTGACGTCATCTTTGACTTTGATCATTTTATTTTATTTATTTTATTTTGTTCATTGAAAACTCTTAGAGCCCGAACGCATTACAGAGGGGATGTGCAAAAAAAAAGCATAGTATATAAACATGCCTGTAGCACAATAACGCAGTAAAAAAAAATGATGGTGCTGCTATTGTGCGTAACTCTTTGAACATATTTGGCAGGCATTCCGCCCCGAACCCCTTTGCCGCAAATAATTAGAAGGGAATAATTAGGACGCGCGGACTCCCGTGGTGCGGTAAAACACAGTCAATAAAGCTTACGCTCGTCTAACCTTTGTCGAAATATCTTGATAAAGAAAATTCGTTATCCCAAAGACGAGGTGTCCAAATGAAGCCTTGGTCCCCTGCTAATGATGAGGAGCTGCAGCTCGTTCGGGCTTCTGTTAGACACCGTTCACCCCTAAACCGACAAATCGGTGGAAGGTACGTGCTCGCTGGACCAGTCGTACACCTAACTTTCTCCACGTGATCGCGCTCCCTCCCATGCCTTTCAAGACCCCTTAGAATAACCAAAGCAGTGCACTAAAATTTTGACGTCCTCACAGTAAGATCGAGCGAAGATAAAGATTGGATCCGAGTGGTGAGTCAGTGTTCGGCTGGGCCTCGCTTCCAATCAACGCGTCGAAAGACTCTTGACAACGGGATAGGGTCCAATGGCGAAGTTTGCGCCGCGTGATGGCGTTCCATGGAGGAAGAGCAGGATGCCCGCAGGCTTTGATTATTCTGGGTGGTGTTGTACCCACACACAAAAGAGAGGGGTCGTGCGTTGAAATGGAGGCGCTGTTGATTGGTCGGGACGAAGGGTGGCTCTCACCGTACTGTCAGCTAAGGGGTGAAAGGAGTTCACTGGGCACACCCCGAGCTTCACTTGTCTCCGGAAGACGCGTGCTCTTTTGAATGGAGTCGCGACGCACTCTGCCATAGAAGTAAACTCCTCGCCAGCGGAATCGTTCGGCACCCGAAAGGCTGAGCGGTGTTTGTTACTTGTATTTTGGGTTTTCTTGTCTCTCGTGCAAAATACTTGTTAGGTTTAATTTTTCGTAACCTTTGGTCGCCATTGGTAAAAATTTTGAGATGTCGGTTCCAAGTAAGAATGAAAATAGGCAGGACAATTGTGAATGATGAATGAACTGACCATTCCCAAGGCTTAGAATTGTAGGTTGCGAGAAGTCTCAGGAAGTCTGAAATTTAAGATGGGTCGAAACGTTCTGTTGGAAATAAAGTTCCAATTCGTAGGCTATTGTCTCTTGTGTACTCCTGCGACAGCCACAAATGCAATTAAGAGGTTTCTGTTATAGCTAACGATGTACAGTAAACCAATTAATCTTGTTTAAACTGCAGTCACAGAACGAAATCTTCAGTCTCCAGGTGACCTGTTTCTTTAGTGTTTGTAGATTTGGTCTATGCAAGCTATGCTTTTATTTTATTTCGCATATAGTTCAATTAGTTTCTACCAAGTTAAGTGTTTATTTAGCTGAACAAAAGTACGAATCCCAACCACTACGCGTCCGAAGAGCTCGGTTGCGCGATTGTTTAGAAACCTTCTCGTGCCTTACTAAAGTAGAAGTCGTAACTTTTATTAAAACGCAATTGCTTAAACTCTCATTACGTTTAAGAGCAATGTATTGTTTCTAAATCTATGAATTTTTAACACATAGATGATCGATTTAGTACCGGCCTATATGAAATTTAAAATGTTTAGTTGAATTATGGTAAAACGTTCCGAAGGACCCTATTTGTTCATTCGGAGTTGAAGCAGTTTTTGGGTGTTTTCTTGTTTCAGTTGATCCGTGGAGGTCTCAAATACAAGACGCAATCATTCTTGATGCCATTCAATAAAATCCTCGACCACTGACATTTTTTGGCAAAAAAAAAGAAAAAGAAAACACCTCTCTCAATTATACTAATTGTGTGCATCAGCGGAAACCAATATACACAAAGCATCCGTTTCGCGTTCTGCTGTGTCTATTCATTATCTGAAGTATAACTTCATTCAGTATGTTTTGTGCACGTTGTGCTTTAAAAGAGCGCCGGGTACGTTAGCTCAGTCTGGCAACAATGTTGTTCATACTGAAAGTATAATTGTTTATGCTGTTCGTAAACAAAAATACGTTATTTCAATATGCGTCCCTAATTGGTTTATATAAATGAAAGTCGCAAATCTTAGTGAATTCGTTGTTTTACCAGGACATTGGCTCCCAATAACCGACAATGTTCTAAGGATCGAATAATAACAGCGATTGCCCCTTCTGTCGTAGCTAGTCATCTTGGGCAGTCCACCACGGTTTAAATCATCTTCTGCGTGTGATGGCGAAGGCTCTCTCCGTGCGGGTATGAATGACTATCGCTCAGTCAATGACAATGACTATCGCTCAGTCATTGTTGACTGAGGGATAGTCATTGTCATTGACTGAGCGATAGTCATTCATACCCGCACGGAGAGAGCCATTGTTGACTATCGCTCAGTCATTCGCGAGTTTTAGGACAGCGTGTACAAAACCTTTTATACTTGCAGTGAAATACCGTCGTAGCCACTGCGGCTGCGCCGATCCCAAACCGCTTTTTGAATGGGCGCTTTTTTTTGCGTACTCAAACCAGTACGTTATACTAAACAATAGCTATTTTACCTTACGTTGTGTAAAAATGTATATAATTGTGAGACGTATCGTCTTAGTGGTACAAATAGTAAAACATCTATATTAATATATACATATCTCAACGGAAACAAAATAATGACAAACAGAACGCGATAAAAACTTTGGGTAGCGGCACATCCTAAACTCCCGTTAAGCGTATTACTAAATATTAAGGTCACTATTTGCTTTACAAAAAATATACAAAAACAACAACAAAATAGTTACGGATAATACAAATTGAACCAAAAACAAATGCAGTCAAAGCGTCTCAGAAAACGCACGAAAATGTAAAAACAGAATCAAAATAATAGCGAAACAATGACCCCGTTTATTGCACGAGAAATCAGCCGGGTGGCCGATTGTGAAAGTTATGGTTTAAATAAATAAATTTTTATTTGGTAGACTTTGTCCAGTGGCTGACGGTATGAGGAAGGAATACTGTTTATAAACATGTTAGAAAAACTATGAATAGTTCTGATGGTAACAGAATCGTATCCGGGAGAATATTGAGCTATTATAGGTCTTAGCCGGTTATTCTCAAGACAGTGACAGGATAGATATTTAGGAAGAACACAGATACAACGTTCATTTCTATTCTCCTGTATGCGGTAAATGTAAGGAAAGTCCATACGTGAAGCAGGTGGACTGGGCATCCTAGTTTTGCAATGCGTCCTGAGTATCTGTGATGTACACATGATAGGGATTACAGATTGAGGCTACGACAAGCTAACGTACTTGACTCTCACATGTATTTCTTGATTCGGTATCGCTTTATCTTATTTCGCAAGTTTGCTATGGCGAAATCAAAGTTGCAACCGCAAGGTGTGACTACGAACATTCATCGGTGTGCTGTAGTGAAACTCGCGTGGGCAATGTTACATCTGTATACAAGTATACATCTGGGCGGCACAAGTTGGGTCGAAGAGCTGCCACATTTCCACCTTCCCTCAAATCTTTTAAGAGCCCCACGCTGCAACTTACCACGTTTGCACCAATACTAAAGAAAGCCACGAATATATGTGTCATGTCAGTTACACGGCTCTAAAAGTCTTGTGAAATAAATGACTACGGACGAACGTAGAAAGAAGGGACCGAATGACCCCGAGCGTCGTCTTTTAATAGCATTGCGCTGTACGCAATGACGCCCGGGCGCCTTGCCAGCAGCTGCGAGTAATCGCGAAAAGGAGCGTCGCCTTATCACTGCCAGAACAAGGTCGGATTTCCAGCTGCGCAGTCGGAGGTCTCGCTTGCGCAACATGGACTGTCGTTTTCACAGAAACCCGTGGACGAGGTGGCCGAGTGGTTAAGGCGTTGGACTGCTAATCCAATGGGCTCTGCCCGCGTGGGTTCGAATCCCATCCTCGTCGAAGAGGAGTTCCTCTCTTTTGAACTTTTTTTTGCTTCTAAAGGATGTTCTTCGGGTTCAAAAATGCATTCTAGCCTACTGTGGTTGTTCAGAGTGATCCATGCGTACGAAAGAAAAAAAAACCAAAAAACTTCAAAAGCATTGCTATGTAAAAATATATATATGTTTTTTTTTCTTCTTTTTTGGGGGCAATGATTTTTAAAACAAATTTTCCGCGAAAAAAAAAGAAAAGAAAAAAGCAGCGTAATATTGGTGCTGCGCTACGGTATATGGGACCGGTGTCCGAAATCCTAGCTCCTAGTGATAAAAATTGGAACTAATATTATCAATATTCCCAAAATCAGTCTCTGGTGAAGCAAGAGGCTGCGCATAAAACAGGAGTTTTGCTTTTCACGGCCCCCTTGCATTCGGTGTTGTTCTTGAAACTTCGTGTTTGCATTTCTGACTTTCTTGCACGACGATATGTGCGAAGGTTTCTAAAAAAATCGGAGTCTTGCACTGCAGAGCAGACAGTGGTCTAGAGGTGTATATCACGACCCGCTCTAGGCCCCGCCCACAGAACGGTGGCCACGCACATTACTGCTGGACTGGCCTGGCTGCTCGGCCGAAGACGTTCGCAAGCCTAATGTCTCCCTGCCGTGACATCTGACGCATCTGAGCCAACGTTACCGAGATTAGCTCAGTTAGGAAACTGTCCCTGGACGCTGCTTAAAAGAGCAAAACGTACCCCCCCCCTCGCCCCCCCCCCCCCCCATCATCTCTTCCCACCGGCTCGCCTCCCGTCGATTGACGCGGTTTTGGGGGTAGCAATACTCGCGCATTCTATGAAATACGTACGTGGCAAACACTGCGTCTAGATGGCGTTTCACCGCACTCTATGGAACACACAGTTCTGAAATAAAAATGTAGATGGCGCTTCAAACGGCGGAAGGCGGCCTGAAGGGAGAATGAGGGTGGGTTCTTCACTCCGCGGGAGTTCCACGACTGAAGTAATCTATAGTCTGTTGCAGCCTAAGCGACGAAGGGCGAGGGTAAGACAGGCCGGGGAGGAGGAAGCAGACAGAGCGCTAAAGAGAAGGAAGTTTCCCTCTCTGTTCTCCAGCGTTCCGTCTGCTTCCTCCTCCCCAGCCCGTCTTACCTTCGCCCTTCGTTCTTAGGTTGCAACGGACTATAGTAACGTTGTTCTAAGCTGCCGTTGGATACCGCCGGCTAGTCGTGCGGGCGGAAGCACAGCAGCGTGAGTGCATCGTATGCTATTCCAAATACACTCTACTACCACCAGTGACAGCCGACCATAAAAGTGGCAACCTAGCGTTCCGCATGTACGAGCCACGGTTCAGTACAAGCACAGTGGCTTGCAAGGGTACCGAAACAAAAATTGAAATATTCAAATTTCGTTCGGAAATGAGTCAAGCATGACGGATAATAACCGTAAATGATAATCGCACGTTTGTTTTTTGAACGACTAGCTCTATTTTTTCGTTCCAAACGGTGCACTCGACCGAGCGTTCCAAGAGAAGCGAACGGAGGGCGCGATGCGTCATGGAATATCCGGCGCAAACAAAAACAGAAAGAAAAGATTTCCCGCATTCGTGACGTAGCAAGGCTGGCGGGATTATGAGCTTTGCCCTTGGTGGCGTTGTCAGCGTTGTGGTGTTGTCAATAGCGTCAGCGCGTTGCAACCGAGCTGTTCGAAGTGCCCGTGGGGTGACGAAGCTGTGGCTGGCTCCAAGGAGCACGTAGCTTCCACAGCACTGTGAGCTTAGTAGGCTGAACGGGGTGGGGAAAGCAACTTTTGTCCGAGTTTTGAGCGACTGGGTATTCTTCTAGGGGGAGAATGGCTGCATCCGGCTGCACAAACGTGGTGCGAGAAAGAGGGAGTCCACCCTTTCCGTCTTCTGGACAGTTTGGTTCAATGCGCGATTTGTGAGTTGAGGAGGAAAGCTAAGAAGGAAAATTTCGAAATGCCAAAGAGCGGCGCTGCTCTGAAGGAATCTGTTACGTCACGACTACGTAGCAGAGTTCCACAACGTTGCTAGACTACCTCCCAAATAGGCCCGCATGCATCCACCAGGTGCACATTGAAAGATCGTTTATTTAGCTTTAAAATTAGTTTTCTTGTGCCTTTCAACGGAAGACTGGTGTTTTCGAGGTTAGGGTGCAACATGCGACACATTCAAGCCAGAAAATGAGCGCTGAATTTCGTTTCCTTGCCCCTTTAAAGGGGGTAGTGTAACGAACGAAACCTGAGAAGCGGCAACAGCGTTGGAAGACGGCCGCTGGTGGCGCTGGCGTTTGCAGAACCGTCGTTCCGGCAATGGCCTCGGCTTGGCCGCTTGGTCAGCTTGGCCTGGCCAGCTCCGGCCGATTCGCAGCACTGTCGTCTGCTAGTTTCACATTTTTATTCACCTACGAAAACAAATTATGCTCGTTGGAAGTTCACTATAAACAGATAATTGTTGCTGAGGTATTTATATTAGTTATCAAGCGTGTTAGGGTGCCTCTATCTGCCGGCCGGTTTGGCACCCGAACGGAGCTGCGGATCAAGCGCCACCTACACCGTCTTCCAAGGAGCGGCCGTTCCCGATGCATGGTGGAGGCTGCAGCGGTAACTACATTACCACCTTTAAGCCACTGTAGTACAAGCGTATGTCAGCGCGTATGTCAATGTGCGCTAAAACCAACTGAAATTAAGAAAAAAATAGGTATGCTGTTTCTTTTCGGTTTTTCTGTTATATTTATTTATTTACTTGTTTCTTGCATGGCGACCGCGAGCATGGTAGGTAAGCGTCATGTCGCACGAAAATTAAAATTTTTATCCAGAAATATTCGGTTTGGCAGGCCATGCATGCTGCAGAACTGAGAGCTGCAAGCATCTTGAAGCAAGATGACGTGAACACACTTGGAGAAATTCTGATAACAAGCGGACTCCGATTGCCTACCGCCAGCGGCCTCGCAAATTCTTGCCTGTGTAGGTATCCTTCCAGTATTGGCAGTGGGGCCGCCTTACAGCGGTTTTTACACGAGGCGCTGATGCGACGAAAACGTCAGGCTTCTCGTGATGCGGCGCAATGACCTTCACTACGCGGCGGAGGGATGGGGATGCTTGACCATAGAGTTATTATAGAGTACGCTAGAGATTGAACTGGTGCTAGTGTCAGCCGCGTACCTATGACGCAAATTGAAGCAGACAGCAGCCAGCTCTACTTTGGTGGTGCTCTGTGCATTGCTATTGGAAACGCGCGCGCATTTAGTCTTTTCGCCGGAAAATAACATCAAGCAATTTTGTTATTTTGGTCGTATCGAATAGTATGTACCTTTATCAACATTGTAAAAGTGCAATTGCTTTAGTTTGCGCATTTTTCTTCAGTGAATGATGCTTAACTTCGCTGCGTTGTAGTCCCAAAGTATGTGTTCCGCAGTTGGTGTGTACAAAGAACCAGCGATTCAAAGCAAAAAAACAATCGAAAGGAATATAAAGCGTATTCAGGTTCGGGGCATTCCGCGGTGATGCATATATATTGAAAATATGCCAGTCTGGTCACTATATGAAAATGTCCTCAACGTGCATCTTTATGAGCGTATAAAAAACATTCAAAACGTAAAGAAAATTGCGGTGGCTTAGCTCGGCTATGCTAGGATATGCGTAGCGTGAGCTTATGCGCACAAAAATGAGAGGCGCTATCAAGCGGCTCTGGTGCGGCGTCAGACTGGCTACTGCGCAACGGAGGGGGACAACTGGGCACGTGGCGGCGCTTGTGCGTCTGCTGCGGCTATGACGTCACTCCTCTGAAATGAGCAGACCGGCGAAGCGCGCGCGTGGCGGCGAACGCGCGTGCGACGGCGTCTCCGGCGCGCCAGCTGTGCGCCGTGTGAGGTGACTGCTCCTCGCGCTTGCGCAGCACGGAGCACGGCTCATTATGCGAGCCACGCGAAACTGCCAACCTCGGCCATGCAGCTCACGCTACAGTAAAGTACGTGTGCTATGAAACGAATCTTTTTGTATGATTTTCTGTGCTGGACGGCTTTTATCAGGCGCTCTTTCTCAAAGATTTCGAACGCACGGGTGATGTTCTAGAGCGCAGCTCTTAAGGCTGAACTCCATGGGACGAATATGCTGCGAATAACCGACGAATTTTTGGCCGGCGGCTTTTTGCTCTGCGCGTGGAATCAACACAGTGGCTGCTACGTCGCGCGCCGAGCGAGCGTGCCGTCGGGCGGCGTTCGCCGGTGTGCGATGGCAAGAAATTCGTCCCGTGGAGTGCGGCTACCAGGCACCCGTTTCAGCCAGAGCGGCGTCGCCGTCGCCGTGCGCCGTCGGCGTCGCCGTCGGCGTCGCTGTCAGCGTAACCGCGCGGTGCATGATGGGTAATTTCCCGCCAAATTTAGCGGAAAATTTTCCCGCTCAAACCCAGCGGAAAATTTTCCCCGAGATCTAGCGAAAATTTTCCCCGCTAAATCTATGCGGGAATTTTCCTCTAAACGGCGGGAAAATTTTCCACGCCAGATCTAGCGGAAAATTCTTCCCCGCTAAATCTAGCGGGAAATTTTCCCCACTAAATCTAGCGGAGATTTTCCCCGTAGATCTAGCGGAAATTTTCCCGCTAAATCTAGCGGAAATTTTTCCCCGCTAAATCTAGAGTGAAAATTTTTCTCCGCTAAATCTAGCGGAATTTTTCCTCATTAAATTTGGCGGAAAATTCTTCCGCTAATTTAGCGGAAAATTTTCCCGCTAAATTTAGCGGGGAAAATTCCCCCCCCCTCCGCGAGGTCACGTGACCCCCGGCCACGTGACGACCCCCCCCGTCTCCGAGGTCACGTGACCCTCCCCCCGGTGCCTCCCCTCCTCCTCAAGAGCTGCGCTCTAATTCGGCGTTACAGGGAGTTGCAACGTGCGCACTTTTTAACGTAAAAACAAGCATCTTCGCAAAGAGCAGAAAGAGTAAAGCAGCGCTGGTTTATTGAAAACCGGACTATATTACGTGGCTTAATTTATTCTGGCCGTACGTGCCCAGAGAGTTACCGATCCAGTGTTACCGCGTGTTCTGGCCGCTCTCTTGGTTTTCCAGATGTCCTTCGTTCCTTTGGCACGTATATCCCCTCATGCTGAAAGCGCCGACGTTGTGTTTGCGCTAACAGTGTCTCGATAGTGCACATAAATGTCACGTACAAAGCCGTTTTAGTACCGTTCTTGATGCGATAAATTTGAAAAAAACGAAAAAAACGCTGCAACTGACAAACTACTTGTTTGCTTGACTGAGAAACGTACCAAGCTACCTGGTACTTACAAAGTATTCGGTACCTAGGTACTTACAAAGTATTCTCGAACATGAAACTAATCCACCTCCCGAAAGCTGACGTCGAAGCGTTCAAGGACATGAAAGCCAAAGAGTGGGACTCCGTTTCTATTGTGCGTGGAATTCAGCCCCGTCACTTGTGGCACTGTACGCGGTCCGACACTTCGCAACGACAGCTGTTTTTCCAAGAACAGTAGGCGCAGAAAAGATATATCTTTGAAAGTAAAGTCTCCTATGGCTGGGACAAGCAGATCGAGATCGCTGAGCTTGCGGTGCCACCGAGAATGAACGAACAGTGACCGCTACAGGCAAAACGTGGAAAAGAATGTTCCTCCTCGGAGTGCCAGGAGAGCGCCGTGACCGACTCAAGTCAGCGTCCGGAAACAAGTGATGCACGTGACAAGCGCCGAATGTGAGCACAGGATCTTGATTAATTAAACTCGCTTCGATAGTACCACTTTACATAAGTGGTCTTTCTAACCACTACTTAAACCTGGTCGTCAGCAGCTCCAGCCTCCTACGAAGGGTAGGCTCCGAAACACACTGAGCCGAGAAATCTGTATTTAAATTGTTGACATGTGCTTCAAACTCACCTGTAACCTTTTGTATAAATTTTTATTTTTCACGAACTCTTGTCACGGTACTTTCTCTTTTCAGACTTCCTACATTTTCCAACCCTTTTCTTGCCCTTGTTTGAAATCAGCAGCGTCCTATCATTCTCTACTCCCGTTACGGCAATTCTGTATATAGCCCTCTGTAACACCAAAATACGAAATTATTGCAAAGCATTTTTGAATGAGCCTTATAGGACACATTATGAGCCCTGATTTGTAAAAGATAGAAGAAAAATTAAAATAGCTTTCATTTTAAACTAATTTTCCAATAATTGCAAAATCGATAACCTGTCTACATTTCGAGTGTATTTTTCTAGAAAGGTTATCGATTTCAATATCAATGACAATTTATGCGAATATTAGAACTACCGAGACGAAATCATGTTAAAAAATTTGAATTTCCAGTTTTTTAAGATCCGAATCCATAAAGCTCTGAATTGCATCGGAATCGAAAATGGATGTTTACCGCCTTTATTTTATCTTCAGTCTCTGCACAAAAAAATATTAAACCTAAGGATACAACAGTTTTTCTTTTATAAATATCCAAAAGGACGGTTTCACGCAAGTCGCTAAAACGTGCGCGTATACCAACAGCGAATTTGTGATTTTTGTTCCTCAAGAGAAATTCTACGTTCCGCAAAAAAAGTTCCAATATGTTTTTGCGGTTGCACAAGTAAAATATAACTTTTGGCAAAAATAAAAAAAATGTCGACCGGACATGGTCGTTCGGTCTTCTCTGAAAGCGCCCAATGCAAACAATCTCAGTCAATAAGAATTTTATTTTTATAAGTATCTTTATTTTCTTATGCGTTGTGCGACCCCCATGGCGGCGGATCAATTGGCGCTCTACAGGCGGCGCAGGTTCATGTTCTGCCGCGCCCTACTTCTATCATATTACCGCCAAGGTTGTAGGCTGATCTGTTTGCAAAGTCGCTCCGGTTGCTTCCTTTACGTCGCGTAAACGGAGACGCTACACGCCGGCTGTTGAAACAGGCACCGCGAAGCATGTTACAGGGTGGCTTCTCTCGATCGCTTCGTCCATGAGCATTTTTGCGTCGGTTGTACGCCAATGTTTTAGGAATCTTCCCTTCAAAACTACCGTCCAACTTCGCGCTGTCAATTTGTCTTTTCCTGACAACCCCGTAGCATTTTTACGCTTTTTGAATAATAATGAAATTGTGAAGAACGCGTATGTGCATGCCCAATTTATGGCAACCGCGTCATCGTAAATTTGGCCATATTCCTCGCTTTATAACTTCAAAGACACACATATATTGTATTATAATTTTGCAAACTCTGTTGGTACAAATTATAAGCGTTAATTTCGGAGAGTTTAATGAATATTAAAGTGGCCTTTTTTTAAAGATTATTTTCAACATAATAAATATTTAGTAAAATTGATATGTATTATTGTCTCTGAGTGAGCAATTTTTACAAATTTTTCCGCTAACCACGACAGACAATATTTTATGCAACGAGGGGCTATATACACGGCAGCACACTGGCAAAGTTTGAAGACCTTAGCTTTTCTAGATAGGGAGCTCACAATAACAGCTATAGGCTGCCAAGGCCAGCAATTTTGATGGTGTGGAATGCACGCTGCACAAGACCTGTGGAAGCTTCCCATCAGCCCGCGCCCTGCAGTCGTTTACACATATATAGCCGCCAGGGAGTACTTCATATAGGGCGGTTTCACAAAACGCCTCTTTCCTTCCGGTAAGCAGCCTTCCACCATGTTGATCAACAGCTTACTTCAATATTGTCAATTGTTTACAGTGCGACGCTTTGTTAATGGCGTACCGTTTTGGTGTTAGTGAAACGCTGAAGTATGGCGAGTGACTCCGTCGACGGTATAACTCAGTGAGTATAAGATCGGGGACGTATTTGGGACGAATAACTCCAAGCTTACTTCGATTTCTTACCTTTCGGAGCCCCCCCCCCCACCCCCGCCGGCGTCTATACTAGGCCCTCTGGCCAGCCGACGTTTGAATTCGCTCGAACTCGTTCGAATAGAGACCGGTACATATAAAAATCGAGTACCAGATCATGCTTCTCTAAGGCTCAGGATACTCCAGCAGACGCCGTCGATTACGACGGGAAAAGACTCGAGCGAGCTGGGAAATTATGAAAGACGTGGGGCGAAATTTCATCGACATGGCGTCCGGCGAATCGCTGAGCCGGAAGTACGTCACGAGAAGCCGCTCTACTCGCACGCCAATGACACGAGAAAAGCAGAATTCTAAATTAAGCGAGAAATAATATTCATTTGGATTAACTGAATGGATAATTTTGAGTTGGAGCGTATTCATCTTGAAACAGCGCGACTATAGACGCGGACTGAGAGGGAGACTGGATGACGCGAACGCAAATTTCTTTAGTGCTTAAAATATGAAGTGTTTACGTTAGCATGAGTGAACGGGCGTTGCGGGAATTCTTCTCCTTATGAAAGTTCTAGGGCGAACGAATGAGACAAAGAGGAATTGCCACAAATTCAAAATTTCATACCAAACTCATACCAACAACTTGGTATGAGTTCATTGTGAAAAACAGTGCGAAAGGGACAAGGACAGAAAGGAAAGGCTACACAGGAAAAGCGCTGACTAAAAACTGATTTTTAGATGAGCCTTGTTCCATAGCGTGCAGATTTTGCACACCCTTTTTCTTTTTCATTTCTCACTTTACGTGTTAACTAAAATCCAGAAAATGAATCTCACTGTTCGTTAGAGTCAGTGAAGGTTAGCTCACGCAAGATGGTCTTTTTTATGTGATAGTGTGATAGGTCTCCTTCATTTCTCTACACGTTTACACATCGTGTTGAAACAATACGGTGGTATTGGAGAACCACGGTTCAGACCTACAATCTGGAGAGTGCATTGCTAAATGCGAGTATGCGGTCCTTTGCAATGAACTTTGGTGTTCTCTTAAGGTACGGTTATACTCCATTGTAACGTCGACGGGCACGGCGTAGCGCAGCGCACAGATACTGATTGGTCGAAGATATCTAGTTCCTGGTTGCCGGCCAATGAAAGGCGCGCGTTCTGCTCAACGCTGCGTTCACTACGCTCAACGTCGGAGTGCAAAAACAGCCCTTTAGTCGAATGTTCAGGCACGCCCCATTTGCCTAATCACGGCCGGACTGGCCTAACATAGGAGCGCCCGCACGAGAAATAAATCATGTAAACCGTGCCTTCTACACAGGTGACGAATTTTGATGCGGTGTGTGATGTTGCAGCTGTTACTATCCACTCGCTTCTCTTTGCCTTTGTGTCGGTTTACTACGGAGTATAATCGACCTAGGTTGTTGCCTTTTTGTCCTTGTCCCTTTGACGCTCTTTTTCACGGTGAAAAAAGCCTTCAGACTGTTTGGCAATATGTAGTTGAAATATAAAATGATGAAAAATACTTAATTTAAAACTGTCACAAATTTTTATCGTGCGATAAAAAACGGGCCAGGTGAATAAAACCGTCCAGTGTAAAAATACACTCAGTCATGTATTGAAGGTACAATAAAAGGCCTGATGGAATGTGTTTCCCTTTTTTCCATATTCATCCATGCACCTCTTCGTTGTGGGCATAATATCATTTTCCACTGAAATGTCATCAAGCGTAGAATTTGAATGGGAAATACTTCTGTGACCACTAGAATGTTCTACGAAACACTAATTAACACGCACCTACGTCCCTACGCCGCGGAGGAGGGAAAGGGGTGGGGGAGTTGGGAGGAGTGTATTTATTATTGAGTGTCCCCGGTGCGGACTGAAATCAGGCTAATCCGGCAAATAGCCAACCCGTAAACCATGATTTCCATGAATACGACAATGCATCAATTACGTTTTAACAGCGAGGATCTCTGTATTTCACAGAACAGCCGTGCATCATCCCCATCAGTCAAAGAAGTCTTCAAAACACAAAACGACACGGAAGTGTCAGGGACTCTCGTGCGAGGTCGACTGTTTCAGGAGTCAGACGTGCCTCCAGGACATGCGCCATGAGCACGTGACCTCACGTGCTCGTGGAGCTCGGGGCGTGTGTCCCTCACACAAGTCAGCCCTAACTGCCATCCATCTCCAAAGGATTTGTTTGCAACAGTCTGCTGTTAGCACGACGATCTGCTTCTGGACATTGCTCACTGGAAGCAGAGGATGAAGCAGAGCATACACAAGGGGAGTTGGTCTGCACGTACCACGACCGAACGTTTCGTGTGTTCCAGGTTTAGAATTATGCTCTACACGGCCGGCTATTGTATACGTGTGAACACTCCGGAGTGTGCAAGTCCGTTATACAGTGTATGTACAAACTGGCGATCCACGTCACCCGCACTGAATACGTGGAACTACGCAAAACGTGACAAAACCTTCTGGCTGCTGACATTAAAAATGGCCAGAGGCACATGTTAGTTTCTTTTCTTTGCTTCTGTCAATCGGCCACCGGCACTAAAACTCTCAGCTGGGAAACTCACCCTTGAAACCAGGACCACTGGTGTCCACCGATACCAAGCTAAATACGATAACAGCGCTACCCTTTAGCGACGAGTTGAAACATGAAAGTGGCTTAATATGGCTACTGCTAGAGTCACTGAATCATCCCAGAGTACCGAAGCTCCCAGGCTCGTGGTGCCAAGATGGCGACTCAATCGTTTTTCTTTACTGTGGTTACCATGAGCTTCTAGAAAGCATGTTTTTTTGCGTAAAAACAAACCGAAAAAGCTCTTTTTGAATGAAACTTTATTGGATCATTTAGTACAAAAGAACAGGTGCGTGATGTTTGCGTAGCATTTTAGTTTACAGGGTTTTGCGGCACAATTAATATTGTTTTCGTACAGCCATGTCTCACCGGTGAATTCAGGGAGCGCGTCCCGACCCGGGTTCGTCCTAACTTCGGTAAATGATCGCGGCGCGTCCACTCCGGAAACGGCGGTTGATAGCCCTGAAACCCTTTCTATCGGCGCCGAAATTGCCATTCAAATCATAATTTAACAACAGCAGCGGACGCCATCGAATGCGATAGTCTGGCTACTGCTAAATGGCGCCACCGGCCCTGCCCGACTCGACCTAAACCAGAACGTGCAGCCGTTTAGTTCCCGGAGTGACCGCTGCCGGATAAATGCCGGCGTTGCGATTGCGTTTAGTTCGGTTCCCGAGTACTGATCGAAGCCACTTTTTTAACGCAGGTTCCGATGGCAGTTTCCCAACTGAGTATTTTAGTAAGGTTGCAGTCGGCATAGGGCTGCGGACGTTCCGTTTCACTTTAAATGCCACCGAACCGACCCCACAATCTGATGGAGCCAATCAAAAAGCAAACAAAGGTGCATCGTCAAGGCCCTCGTTGTCTTTGTGCGTCTGCTATCAACGGCCAAACCGATCACGCACAACAACGCACAACAACAACAAAGAAAAGCGCAGGATCACGGCGTCTTTACTGTGCGTGATTGCTTCAGTCAATGATATCGAACGCACAAAGACGATGAGCACAGTGACAATGCACTTTTGGTGCGGCTTGGTTCACTCCGTCAGATCGTCGGTTGTGGTCAAACTTGGGCCCTAAACTCGCCAAACACAAAGTTGGGGCCGGAGTTGACGGAGCGCAGCGATTGGACAATCACGACGATGACTTCGTGTTTTCGTCGCCGGCGTCCAATCGGCGCGCTCCGCTAACTTATGGCACCAACTTTGTGTTTGACGAGTTTAGGACCCTCGATATGAGGACGGACTATAGACCTCACCAACGCTTAACATAACCCCGGCGAAAAAGGCTGAGTCAGTGTGCTGTGGACGCATGCGCGACGTCTTTTATTTCGTGAACGAGAGCTGCTGCCCAACCCTCAGAACGCCTTACGCGGTCCAGTAGGCAAAGATGGCAACGCGCGGAAGGCGATTAATGGAAACGTATTTATAGGCCCCTTCGAAAGTCACGTGCCGATTATTAGAGGGTCGAAACCACCGCACAATGGCGCAACAACTGGATCGAGGAAAGTGCAAGTCACTTCGTAATATAGAGAACGTTGTAGCGTGGCCAACACTACGAGCTGGAGAGCCAATCAAACAGCATCGAAAGTGCAACGTCACGGCCCTGATCACCTTTTATTCCTTTTCTTCTGTGGGTGTGTTTTTCCTTATAATCCAACCAAACGCATATATCGCGCTATTGCGCCGTGATGTTGCGGTTTTAGTCCGCCATTGTGCAGGGATTCCACGGCCGACAGCAGAGGGCAGCATTTCGAAAGAAGTCAATTCCAAGCTAAAGCCTACTGACCGCCGCCATATGTCTCTGTTCGCGCGGACCAGTCCGTGCAATTTCAAGCATGCGAAAACTATGTTCACGCGCAAGCTGCACATGCTTGCACCCATGGGGCACCAGCCAAGACGCCATGCTTGCAATTGTCTATAGTGCCAGGCTTAGAGAAGATCGCAAAAAGTCGATCTCTTAGGTTTGCGTGCTACGCACACCGCACTCATCAAAGTAAATGATTACGGGCATTGTCATTTTCTTTACGAGCGTTCTAGGTGTTGTAAACAGTTCTAGGTGCTGTAAACTGAGGGCATTCATTGGAGGCTCAAGCGATAAAATGCACTTCGTGGGTGTTTCTTAGACATCCCGATTTATAATTATTATTTCCACGATTAACTATCCCACAAGGGGACTGCCATATATTGCATGCTTGGTTTCAGTTTAATTGAACGACTGTATTGGGAACGAAGATTGGCTTAAAAAGTATATTCGACGACGCGCATTCAGGTGGCATTTTATATTAAAATAAAAGCCCCCAAGACATGGGTCGCTGCCTTTATTTATAAAATCCTATACCGCATGGAATGCAGTATTTAAGGAGCGATCGTTTCGAACGTGTTTACATCGCTGTAAACAGTCGTTTCACGGAGTGAAGAAGAATCTATAGCTTTATCGATTTCCTTGCTAAGTATACGTCACGTGACATATGCTAAGTATACGTCACGTGCGGTATACGTCACGTGACATCCATTTTCCTGCTAAATTTGGTTTCGAAACTCACTTGGCGCATAGGTAAGAGAACGTCGCTTTTTCCCACTGAAGGTAACGGGGAAATTATAATGGTGTTCAGGCCACGGAACATCAATTTTCAAGCTAAATTAGGCAGCAACACTGAACTGGTGTATAGGTCGCGTAACGTTAGTTTCCTCGCTAAATATAGCAAGGAAGTACACTGACAAACGCACAAAGAAACTAACTTAAAAAACAAAATCCGTTAAAAAAGTATGATAAACATGCGATGCTTTAAAATTGTTTTAGTATTGTCATTACGGCGTTCGAAAGAGTCCAACTTCAGGACCGGCTTGGTAGAATCTGCCCTCCGTCGTACCCGCGGCAGCGACTGTAATCCAATTATAGATTGAGTGCATTCTGAATGTATCCGTGACGACAACGACACGTTGGTTACCCTTTCAGTTACGACGAGTTGGGAATTTCTACTCCATAGCGCACTGAAATGAAATACTTGAATACATCCTTACCCGCAACTTGTGATTAGAGCATACTACTTCGAGCCCATTGCTTCCGCCAGGGGAACATTCGTGGCTTATGATCGGTCACAAGTGCTGTCAATCAACGCGCCCAAGGTCATTGAAACAATTTGGGCCAAAGACGTGCCCTAAGTTTCGGCCCATTCTTACCAATTTATGACCGAATTCTCTACACATACGGCTCTGCTCGTCACAATTGAAACCTAACAGCACCACCTAGCTCGCGCCAGCATCGCCGCCAGCCCGTTCTGGCAGCGCCTCACACGCGAGCGCGGCGCTATGCGGAGAGCAAGTCGTCCGCTTCGGGCTGGAGTTGCTGTGACGTCAGAAGGACGCCGATCTCTGATTGACTCTGGTTGAAGGATGATGGTCGACCTCAAGCAGCTTGCTTTGAGGTCTATCCACTATCCTTCATTCGGAACCAATCAGAGCTCAGCGTATTTCTGAAGTCGCCACAACCCCTGCATAAGAGGCGGACCCACTTGGGCTACGCATAGCACGCGGTGACGCGGAAATAGGCGCATCAGCCGCTTTGAGGGTGACGATATTCTCGAAGCTCAGCGTGCTTGCCGCTTGGGGCGGGTCGGAATTCATCAGCAAGGACGTCGTGCGTGTGTCTTGTCTTTTACGCAGTTTTGGTAGAGTCAAAGTGTTTCGGAGAGCCCTTTCGTCTTTGCGCCTCGCGGGCCTTCACCAATCGATGCGCCACGGAGCGACCAGTCTCGCGGAAACACAAACAGCCGTGTCCAACGAGGCTCTGACAGGGGTAAACCGGGCGAGAGAAAGGAGCCCGAGGGCCCACCTTTGCTTACAAGTGCTGGTCAAGAAACTACGCTCGCCCGTATTTACATCATACATACTATAGGAAAAATCAAACCGGATTTTTTGTACTTTAAGATATACGAGTCTCCAAACTTTATGGCTAAGGGGTCTGACTAGGTGCCTATCAGCAGTTTCGAGTGTCAGATAATAAACAAGTAAATATATATGCGAGGAAAACAACGCAAAATAAATACACCTGGACATACATTTAAACACTAAATTCTAGATAAAGCTGAAAAAAATAATCGAAGGTCTATTTACAAAAAGCCAGAATAAAGTAACAGGGCTTACGAGTAATACAGCTGTTCTAAGGGGACCAGAGTCTATCCTGTGATTTCCCGAGCGTGTCTGAGTTTGAGACAGATATATGACACATCAAGCCACTTTACACCACCATTATGCCAACCTTTCTACTCGGGCTTTAAGAGCTTTGACTGTGAGTGAGAAAAGGGCAACTGTCTAGTCTAGTACCACGGCATGCAGAAAAAAACGTCCCTCACTTCTCATGGTTGCTAATCGGCAGATTTGGCGTCTGAAAACCTTACCCTGTGACAACAGTCTCCTGTGCCAGAGGATGCAACTTTCAAAATTTGCAGACTGAAAATGTTCGTTTAGTCAGTTCCAATAAAGTGTGTGTAATTTCACTAGAATTAACTATACAAAATGCATTTGTCTTCGGAGCAGTGACTAAAACCTCGTCTGCTTAATGAGATGATGGACCTATTCATGGCACAAGGTAATGTAGGCCTCAGCAGCTGCAGCCTTAAGTATATTGAAGTGCTTCGTATACTTACCCTTGGAAATAGCATTTAACCTGTGGGGAGGGCGCCACAAGAGCGCACAACACGAGCGCCGACGGTTGTTGTTGTTGTTGTTGAAAACTTTATTGAACCAAACAATAGACCGAAGTCTAGTTTACGGGTTCGAAGGGTTGGGGGTATGGGACTGTCTCATGCATAGGCGTTTCTTCCACTTGTCTTCGATCTTCTGCGCCCTGGAGATGACTTCCAGTTGCGTGCCGATGTCTTCGGCGGCCAGTAAGGTTTCCCATATCGGTAGGCCATCTTCTATGCGGAGGGTGGCAGGTAGCGGGTTTGCAGGGCATTCCCAGTACACGTGCCGCCAGGTTCCTTCTTCCTGGTTGCCGCAGTCTTCACACTTGCCACTAAAGAGGTCTGGCCAGGACCTCTTTAGTATGTGGGGAGTGGTGTTGTTTCGAAGTTGGAGTCTTCTCCAGTCACTTTCTTGGAGTCGGCTGAGCTTCTTGTGTGGAGCTGCCAACGTCTGTCTTCGTAGCCGGAGTCTCTCGAGGATTTCACCATAATCTGCAGGCCCCATTGTGTTTGTCGAGGCGCTGTAGTTATGGTCCCCATGTGTCGTGGGGAGGCCCATTCTGCCAGTAGTACGGAGATGAAGACCGCGTGCCACCAGCATGTGGGCCGTTTCGTTTCCTGTGTGCCCGGAGTGTCCGGGCACCCAGGTTAACGAATGGTTTGCTTCTTTGCTGATCCGGGCTCTTGCGTAAAGCTTGTATGCTGCTAGTCCAACTCTTCCCAAACTTGTATTGGTGATGGCTTTCTTGGAGTCGCTTGTGACGATGGCGTACATTTCTCCTCTTCTTGCTGCTTCTACTCTCGCAAGGGCGATGGCTGCTTCCTCGGCTTCCTCTATCGACTTGGCACTGATTGTGGCCATTGAATCTTGTCTCGCATTGTGTACTGCTATTACAAATTTTCCTGGCCTGCCTGGATAGGGTCCAGCATCGGCGTGGAAGATGTGCACCTTTCCTTCGTGCAGCTTGTTCAGAGCTTTGGCTCTAGCTAGCCTTCGTCCTGAGTTGTGCGCCGAGCTCATATTCTTCGGAAGGGGAATACTCCGTACTGTGTCAGTCCATTCTTGTCGTATAGGGTGTTTCTCCTTCTTTTCCTGATCCATTAGTAAAACACCTATGTCCTGTAGGACCCGCCTTCCAGTTCGGGTTTGTGATAGTCGCTGGATTTGCACCTGTCTTTGTGCCTTTCTCATTTCATCGAAAGTGTTGTGTATCCCCATTTGATCGAGGCCGTCGTTGGATGTTTTCTGACTAATCCCCAACGCAGCCTTGAAAGATCTTCTTATAATGACATCTAGGGAGTCTTCCTCTGCCTTCTTTAAGTTCATGTAGGGTGCAGCGTACATTATTCTACTTAATGTGAAGGCGTGCACTAGCCTACACGTTCCACTTTCTCTGAGTCCGTAACTTCTTTTGGATGTGCGCCTTATGAGTCGCGCGACATTATCCGCCTGCTTCCTTAATTTGGTGAGCGCTTCTCTGTTTCGATCCTCGATAGATACTATCATCCCCAAAATCTTTACTTGATCCGCTCGTGGAATGTCCATCCTCTGTAGTTTGATGTAGAATTCTTCGTTCTCCCTTAACTTGCGATTCTTTGATGTCCGGACTAGTAGCACTGATTTATCGGTGGCACATTCGAGTCCAGCCTCCTTCGCTTCTTGTCGTACAATCTTTATGCCAGCGTTTATAACGTTGTTTCTAGACGGTGACGGCAGAGCTGTCCAGAGTGTTATATCATCGGCGTACACTGCATGTTTGAGTCCTTCAACTTCTTGAAGCTTCCTTGACATGGGGATCATTATCAAATTAAAGAGTAGCGGCGATATTACCGATCCCTGGGGTGTTCCTCTTCCTTTGTTGACTTCTAATTCGTCGGTTAGCTCTCCTTCTAGTTGTATTTTGGCCGTCCTGTTCTGTAAGAAATCCCTGATGTAGTTGAATGTTCTCTCGCCCAGGTTGAGTGCAGACACTTGTCGTAGGATGGCGACGTGAGAGACTCGATCAAAGGCCTTTCTAAGGTCGAGTGCAGCTAGTGCTGTCCATTTCTGCTTGTGTACACCTTCCTTGAGTTGGAGAAGCACATCTTGCGTGGATAGGTGTTTTCGAAATCCAAACATGTGCTCCGTGAATAGGTTGTGTTCTTCCAAGTACTCTTGAATCCTTGTTTGTATGATGCGTTCTAGTACCTTGCCCACGCACGAGGTGAGTGAGATTGGTCTTAGATTGTCGATGGTCAGAGGCTTGCCGGGCTTGGGGATGAAACACACCGTCGCGTGTTTGAAGGCCTTTGGAATGACTCCTGATGTCCAGATATCGTTAAAGTAATTAGTGAGGCACCGCACTGAATTGTCGTCCAGGTTCTTTAGCATTCTGTTATTGACTTTGTCTTCTCCAGGGGCAGAGGAAACCTTGAGTTTAGCTAGTGCCCGTCTTATTTCGTGTTCCTTGATTGGAGCGTCTAATAACGGGTTGCTGTTTCCTGAGTAGCTTACGTCATTTGCCCCTGCTTCCGGTGGAGCGTCTAGGTATCTGGCGTGAAGGTCGGCAATGAGGTCTTCCGTGTTTCCCACATAGTCTCTCATTAACTTGATGAGAAGTTTTGCGTTTCCGACTTGGTGTTTTCCGGGGCCAGTATCTTGCGAAACAGATGCCACGGGCTCTTCGTGTGGAGCATGTTCTGCGCTTCGTCGCATACTTGCTGCCATTTCTGGTGGTTTAGCTGTTTGGCATAGTCTTCAATGTCTTTGTATAACCTTGACGCTCTTTTCCTCAGCTTGCTGTATCGTTTACCAGTGCTCTTCCATCTGTTGTATAAAGAATAATACGCTTCTAACATATTTCCGAGTCTGGAGTCGATGGTTTCTGCTTGCGTGGGGTTTTCGACCTGCCTCGTTGCGTTCGCCGCGTCTTCTACAACCGTGGCGCTCCATTCCTCGATGCTTGTGAAGACTCTGTTTTCGCGCTCTCGTCGGAACTTGTCCCAGTCTACGCAGGGTTGTATTCTTGCCTTGTGTGGAGCGTAGCCCGGAAGCGTAGCCTGAACTTCAATGATATAGTGGTCGCTCCCTGAATTTTCTTGCGTGTTCTTCCAGACGACATCTTCCAGGTTGACCGAGAAGGCAAGATCCGGCGTAGTATTTCTTTGCACGCTGTTGCCTATTCTTGTGGGGTACGTTACGTCGTTGAGTAGGACTGCGTTGTACCTGTCTGCTGCATCTATGATTGCTTTGCCTTTGACTGAGTCCGTTCTATACCCCCATAGTGTGTGGTGCGCATTAAAGTCCCCTAACACTATGGCGGCGTTATCTACTAGCAGTGGATTGAGTGCTTTGAAAACTTGCGCGCATTCCGCAGATGTGTCTTTCGGGCTGGAGTACATGTTGCATATGAACAGACTTCGTTGCTTTTTGCGTTTGGGGAGAATTTCGGTGACTATGAGTTTAGTGGGTCCGTCCATCGAGACTGTGTGCTTTTTGACGGCCAAGTCTCGCCTGACGAACGTGCAAATGTTTTTCCCCGTTGTGCCTTGTTCCGTGTCAAACCTGTCGTATCCGGGTATACTGCCGTTCGTATCCGTTTCTTGAAGTGCCAATATATCGGGTGGTGGCTTGCTGTCCATCAGTATCATCTTGAGCGAGTTGATCTTGGTACCAAGACCACCCGCATTCCACTGCCAGATCTTGAGTCCGCCGCTACCTTCCATTTTGGGCGTGTGACGCTGACGGTATCAGTCCTATGTGCGTCTCAATCTTGCGGAATCTTTCCTCGCACGAGCTCTGTAGTGCGATCACAGTGTTCTTTAGAGCGCTCACATCGTTCTGCAGAGTGCTCACACTGTCGTTCAGAGCGGACATTCCCTTGATCACGTCTCGCATCATTGCGTACAATTCGTCCGTCCTCTTGCGTGTGTTCGAGCCATCCTCTGCATCCGTGCATACCGACACGTCCGTGCTTTCGGAGTCGGCTCTGCTTCTTCGTTTCTTGGCAACACGTACTTCGGATTGTGCGTCTTCGGTTTCCATTTGCGTCACTGGTGCCGCCTTCTTTCTCGGGTCCCGTGTCACTGGCTGCTTCTGCATTTCAGATGGTCCGGCTTCTTGTCGCTGCGGGGTCGTGGCTTCTTGGAGCTTTTGTCGAAGTTCCTGGATTTCCCTCTCCGCAGCAAGCTTTTCCCTCTTTAGAGTTTGATACTCTATGCGCATGGCGTCGAATTTCCTTTCCATCTCCTTGCGGAGCTTATCCACTTCCGTTTCCTTCTTGTCGGTTTCTTGCTTGCGGAGTGCTTGCGCATATCCCTCCTTGGGTTTGGGTGCAGTTTCTCCCTTGGGTTCTTGTCCTGGCAGAGTTGCAGTGAAGTCTGTCTTCTTCGGTAGGGTTCTTTCTCTCGCTTCTCGTGGCGTCTGAAATTCTACGTATCTTTGCTTGCATTCTCTGCAGGCGGTGTAATGCTGACCATCACATATGAGGCAGCGAGGAGTGCACGTGTATTCTGTTCTTATACCTCTGACTCTTGGCGGGTGTTCGTGAAATTCCCCACAGTTGGGGCACCTTCCGTTGTCCTTCTCGGGGCATACGTCCATTCTGTGTCCTAATCTCCAGCATTTCATGCATGCTCTCTTGGTTTCTCGGTAGATGTGGAAGGGGAACACTCCTCCGAAGAACTTGATGTACGCGGGGAGCTTGCTTGTTCCCAAGGTAATCAGGATCGATCTTCCCATCCGTTTCACGTCTACGATCACCGTGTGCTTGTTGCAGTTGACCATGTGCTTCAACAGTTCGGCTTCGTCGACTACGTCCGTCGGGTAGTACACGTTAGTCAGTACTATTCGCTGAAATTCGCCCGGGGTGGCTCCATGTCCGTGGACTTCTATCTTCTTGTTGTTGCTTATGATCTCCTTGATCTCGACGTACCTGCCTGCTCGCTCAGAGTTGTCCGTGCGAATGGAGATTGTGTTGCTTGCGCTGTTTATATATAGGCTGTCCTCCGCGAAAGCTTCCGCAACCTGCACTCCTGCAGCTTTAGCGATTTCGCCTAGAAGATGTCCTCTCGAGAGGCCGTTGACGTTTAGTTCACGTACCCTCAGTATGATCGTGTGAGTTCGGCTATCCTTTTTAGCCGCCGCGGTGAACTCCTTCTTCAGCTTGCGGTTGTACTTTCGACTCCTGGCAGTTTGCCATCCCGCCTCTTTAGCTGCGTTGTCCGCGTCCACTTCTTCCTTTTTTGCTTCGCTAGGTCCTCGAGATACCGACGAATATTCTCGTCGTGCATTCTAGAACGATCTTCGTCTCTAGCCATATCCTCGTCCTGTTGCGGCGGCATGGCCGCGTTAGGCCTGAGCGTTAGGCCTAGTTCCCGCCGGTTTCTTCACTCGTTTGTGCGATATAAATCAATCGAAAAAACGTTCCTGTCGTCTCCGAATATTACAATGAGACATGCGTTTCTCACCCAGAAGCTCAGAGGGTATTCTGGCCCAGCAGTCCGTCCGTGCCAAGGCGTCTTCCACGTCGAAAACACGGAGCGCCCAAAAACACGACCGCACTCGTCC
>JAZHYW010007828.1:0-38161 GCA_037355805.1 Ixodes ricinus | reverse complement strand
TCTGACGTTATGTTCTTACCTGGCGTTACATTTTCCTGGGACGGCGACATCGCAATTTCCCCCTAAAATTAGCGAGGAAATATTTGCGAAAAATTCCGGTAGGAACCGTTGCTCTCTAAAAACCGCGCCAAGTGCTATCGCACCTTAATTACATTTTAGGTGCACTTTGGAATTAAAAAAAAATACCAAATAAATATCAGTGCGTTGTCTTTAGGCATGGCTGCGACTGCAGAGCTTACACAATCATCTTCGTAGTAACACGTAAAGTATAACTTATTTTAATCGAAAGGAGCTCGCGTATTCCGCTCATTCGGTTGTTCATTTTATCCCAGCGGGTTCATGCAAGCTGGCACAAACTATATACAAAAAGATTACCCGCCACCTCTTTGTCGTGATCTTTGAGGCGATTTAGCGCGAAACGGGGCATGGTAGTAAAATCGTAAACGCAAAACACAACTAAAAAAAAACTCAGTCAGAAAAAAGACGCGCTCGAGGACACCTCGCCGCCCACTCACCACTTCCGAGCCCGGCGCCGAGAAGTTCAGGTAGGTGCTGCACGTGCAACGTGAGGCGAGACGGCGCCGACTGCGCTCCAGGGGGCACGGCGGGGAGCCCGAACGTGCGCGAAACAATTGACTCTCTTAATGAGACGCGACGGGCCGGCCCTGAAAAGACAAAACGAAAAAAACTATTCGTCGACGTTGACAACAGCCCGTGTCCACGGCATCGCGCAGCGCGTGCCGCTTGGCCTGACGCGTGAGCTTTACGCAAGCCGG
The DNA here is from genome assembly GCA_037355805.1 of Ixodes ricinus. Taxonomy (NCBI): domain Eukaryota; kingdom Metazoa; phylum Arthropoda; class Arachnida; order Ixodida; family Ixodidae; genus Ixodes; species Ixodes ricinus. Next base: position 37,385 of record JAZHYW010007828.1, on the reverse strand, counting down.
GATTATATAAGCGTCCCTGATTGCAAGACGCTGGTGCCTTTGCACGAGCCGCTTTCACAGGTCGCGGGAGAGTGGACGCTGTTTTCGGTGACACTGTATAGAAGACAGCGGACTTAAGTGAGGACTCGCGTTACGGGGCACGCGTGCCGTCGAGGGCGCCGGGTTTAGCGAGCCTGCCCATTCACGTGGCATCTCGCGTGTTTCGCTTTTAATTGGCCAATCCAATCACCCAGGGGGATCGGTGGCCGAGTGGACTATCGCTCGGGGGGATCGGTGGCCGAGTGGCCGAGTCGGAGGCCAAGTCGGAGCACGTGGAGCGAAAGCTCGCGCTGCAGAACCCGGGAATCCTGGGCTCAATCCCCACCCCTGCCCGTTTCGATCTGGATGAGCATCGTACCGGCGTGCGGTCGTGTATCACTACTGCGTGATGCACGTTAAAGACCCCAGGCTAGCGGTTGAACTGCACTGGCTTAGTTGCTTATCAACAGCTGAGAGACAAGTCGCCCGTTGAGGCAGAATAACTTCAGGCTCTATAGACATACACGCACCAATTTTTTTTCTAATCACCCAGTTTGATTTTAGATTACGCCGCCGTTACCGCAATGAATCGAGGGAACGCTAGTCATTATGCACGTTCCGACTTCACTGGAGCTCTGCGCTTGCAGAGCACGAGACGGCACGAGCCGTCGCCTGCATCGGCGCCTTCCTCCTCTGAACCAAGTTTGGGGCGGCATCAAACAGGTGCCGAACGCTTGGTGAGAACGGTCTATTGCGCAATGAGCTTTGAGCGCCTGAAATACTCATGCTTCAAACGCTCACTCAATTCAAAGCAATTAGCTTTCAAAGCTTGACCGAATCAAGCGCAGGAGAGGAATCGTTCCCACGTTCATTACAATTCTAAGAGCAAATCTCGCTATGTTGTGTATTTGCTTGGGGGAGCTCTGTTCGTGCTTCTTACTGTTTTACGCCACAAATCGTCGTTATGGCTTTAGTGAAACTTTCGAATATTTAAGGAACGCAGTTGGCGAACACTTCAAAAAGAGCTAATTGGTTAATGTTGTAAGGGTTAAGACGCTTGGGCGATGCTCAGACCTTTGCATTAATTTATGCTGTTAGCAATGCAAACCTATACTTTACCAAAATTTAGTTTGCCCAGTTCAAACCAAGGTGTGTCATCACGAATTACAGCTAGACCTGTTTTTAGTTTTTGTGATAAGTTACATCTGCCACTCACCTAGAACGGTGGGGCTGCAAGGAGATAAAAGCAACCCGAAAATGGAAATACATTAGTACCCGTGTCAATTTGTTACGACATACGTCTCATGTGTGAAATGTCCATTCGCTTTTTTGCATTTGGGGGTCATACATCCCTGCTCTTGACAGGCAATGTCCTCAGTGGAGGAGGTGGCGAATACAAAGCCTGACGTTGTCCTCATAAATATATTTGATTACGCGGACGACCGATTAACCAAATAAAATTAAATTGAAGAGTACAACGTATGTAATAGTGAATATATTCGCAAAGAGTGCCCTCTTTTACCTTGGGATTCGCATGTGCAAATTACGAAGCTATTACTCGAATGCGTAATCAAACTTACTTCTGCCACAGGTAAATGAATAGTAAGTAATCAATATTTTAACTAGGAGAGGAGCGGCGCCGCAGTAATGCAAGTGGCCTTTACCGAGAAGGCCTGCGGCTTTACGTCTAATGAGGCTGCATTGACATTGTACGGATGAAAGAAAAATGACGACTATGGTTCAAATGGAGCTTTGGGGACGAGGAGTTGATGTTGCCGGTAGTGACGTCATCTTTGACTTTGATCATTTTATTTTATTTATTTTATTTTGTTCATTGAAAACTCTTAGAGCCCGAACGCATTACAGAGGGGATGTGCAAAAAAAAAACATAGTATATAAACATGCCTGTAGCACAATAACGCAGTAAAAAAAAATGATGGTGCTGCTATTGTGCGTAACTCTTTGAACATATTTGGCAGGCATTCCGCCCCGAACCCCTTTGCCGCAAATAATTAGAAGGGAATAATTAGGACGCGCGGACTCCCGTGGTGCGGTAAAACACAGTCAATAAAGCTTACGCTCGTCTAACCTTTGTCGAAATATCTTGATAAAGAAAATTCGTTATCCCAAAGACGAGGTGTCCAAATGAAGCCTTGGTCCCCCGCTAATGATGAGGAGCTGCAGCTCGTTCGGGCTTCTGTTAGACACCGTTCACCCCTAAACCGACAAATCGGTGGAAGGTACGTGCTCGCTGGACCAGTCGTACACCTAACTTTCTCCACGTGATCGCGCTCCCTCCCATGCCTTTCAAGACCCCCTAGAATAACCAAAGCAGTGCACTAAAATTTTGACGTCCTCACAGTAAGATCGAGCGAAGATAAAGATTGGATCCGAGTGGTGAGTCAGTGTTCGGCTGGGCCTCGCTTCCAATCAACGCGTCGAAAGACTCTTGACAACGGGATAGGGTCCAATGGCGAAGTTTGCGCCGCGTGATGGCGTTCCATGGAGGAAGAGCAGGATGCCCGCAGGCTTTGATTATTCTGGGTGGTGTTGTACCCACACACAGAAGAGAGGGGTCGTGCGTTGAAAGGGAGGCGCTGTTGATTGGTCGGGACGAAGGGTGGCTCTCACCGTACTGTCAGCTAAGGGGTGAAAGGAGTTCACTGGGCACACCCCGAGCTTCACTTGTCTCCGGAAGACGCGTGCTCTTTTGAATGGAGTCGCGACGCACTCTGCCATAGAAGTAAACTCCTCGCCAGCGGAATCGTTCGGCACCCGAAAGGCTGAGCGGTGTTTGTTACTTGTATTTTGGGTTTTCTTGTCTCTCGTGCAAAATACTTGTAGGTTTAATTTTTCGTATACCTTTGGTCACCATTGGTAAAAATTTCTGAGATGTCGGTTCTAAGTAAGAATGAAAATAGGCAGGACAATTGTGAATGATGAATGAACTGACCATTCCCAAGGCTTAGAATTGTAGGTTGCGAGAAGTCTCAGGAAGTCTGAAATTTAAGATGGGTCGAAACGTTCTGTTGGAAATAAAGTTCCAATTCGTAGGCTATTGTCTCTTGTGTACTCTGCGACAGCCACAAATGCAACTAAGAGGTTTCTGTTATAGCTAACGATGTACAGTAAACCAATTAATCTTGTTTAAACTGCAGTCACAGATACGAAATCTTCAGTCTCCAGATGTGACCTGTTTCTTTAGTGTTTGTAGATTTGGTCTATGCAAGCTATGCTTTTATTTTATTTCGCATATAGTTCAATTAGTTTCTACCAAGTTAAGTGTTTATTTAGCTGAACAAAAGTACGAATCCCAACCACTACGCGTCCGAAGAGCTCGGTTGCGCGATTGTTTAGAAACCTTCTCGTGCTTTACTAAAATAGAAGTCGCAACTTTTATTAAAACGCTAATTGATTAACTCTCATTACGTTTAAGAGCAATGTATTGTTTCTAAATCTATGAATTTTTAACACATAGGTGATCGATTTAGTACCGGCCTATATGAAATTTAAAATGTTTAGTTGAATTATGGTAAAACGTTCCGAAGGACCCAATTTGTTCATTCGGAGTTGAAGCAGTTTTTGGGTGTTTTCTTGTTTCAGTTTATCCGTGGAGGTCTTCCCAAATACAAGACGCAATCATTCTTGATGCCATTCAATAAAATCCTCGACCACTGACATTTTTTGGCAAAAAAGAAAAGAAAAGGAAAACACCTTTCTGAATTATACTAATTGTGTGCATTAGCGGAAACCAATATACACAAAGCATCCGTTTCGCGTTCTGCTGTGTCTATTCATTATCTGAAGTATAACTTCATTCAGTATGTTTTGTGCACGTTGTGTTTTAAAAGAGCGCCGGGTACGTTAGCTCAGTCTGGCAACAATGTTGTGCATACTGATAGTATAATTGTTTATGCTGTTCGTAAACAAAAATACGTTATTTCAATATGCGTCCCTAATTGGTTTATATAAATGAAAGTCGCAAATCTTAGTGAATTCGTTGTTTTACCAGGACATTGGCTCCCAATAACCGACAATGTTCTAAGGATCGAATAATAACAGCGATTGCCCCTTCTGTCGTAGCTAGCCATCTTGAGCAGTCCACCACGGTTTAAATCTATCTTCTGCTGTTGATGGCGAAGGCTCTCTCCGTGCGGGTATGAATGATATCGCTCATCATGACAATGACTATCGCTCAGTCATTGTTGACTGAGGGATAGTCATTGTCATTGACTGAGCGATAGTCATTCATACCCGCACGGAGAGAGCCATTGTTGACTATCGCTCAGTCATTCGCGAGTTTTAGGACAGCGTGCGCAAAACCTTTTATACTTGCAGTGAAATAGCGTCGTAGCCACTGCGGATGCGCCGATCCCAGACCGATTTTTGAATGGGCGCTTTTTTTTGCGTACTCAAACCAATACGTTATACTAAACACTAGCTATTTTACCTTACGTTGCGTAAAAATGTATATAATTGTGAGACGTATCGTCTTAGTGGTACAAATATTAAAACATTTCTATTAATATATACATATCTCAACGGAAACAAAATAATGACAAAACAGAACGCGCATAAAAATTTTGGGTAGCGGCACATCCTAAACTCCCGTTAAGCGTATTACTAAATATTAAGGTTACTATTTGCTTTACAAAAAATATACAAAAACAACAACAAAATATTACGGATAATACAAATTGAACCAAAAACAAATGCAGTCAGAGCGTGTCAGAAAACGCACGGAAATGTAAAAACAGAACCAAAATAATAGCGAAACAATGACCCCGTTTATTGCACGAGAAATCAGCCGAGTGCCCGATTGTGAAAGTTATGGTTTAAATAAATAAATGTTTATTTGGTAGACTTTGTCCAGTGGCTGACGGTATGAGGAAGGAATACTGTTTATAAACGTGTTAGAAAAACTATGAATAATTCTGATGGTAACAGAATCGGTATCCGGGAGAATATTGAGCTATTATAGGTCTTAGCCGGTTATTCTCAAGACGTGACAGGAGATTTTGGAAGAACAGATACAACGTTCATTTCTATTCTCCTGTATGCGGTAAATGTAAGGAAAGTCCATACGTGAAGCAGGTGGACTGGGCATCCTAGTTTTGCAATGCGTCCTGAGTATCTGTGATGTACACATGATAGGGATTACAGATTGAGGCTACGACAAGCTAACGTACTTGACTCTCACATGTATTTCTTGATTCGGTATCGCTTTATCTTATTTCGCAAGTTTGCTATGGCGAAATCAAAGTTGCAACCGCAAGGTGTGACTACGAACATTCATCGGTGTGCTGTAGTGAAACTCGCGTGGGCAATGTTACATCTGTATACAAGTATACATCTGGGCGGCACAAGTTGGGTCGAAGAGCTGCCACATTTCCACCTTCCCTCAAATCTTTTAAGAGCCCCACGCTGCAACTTACCACGTTTGCACCAATACTAAAGAAAGCCACGAATATATGTGTCATGTCAGTTACACGGCTCTAAAAGTCTTGTGAAATAAATGACTACGGACGAACGTAGAAAGAAGGGACCGAATGACCCCGAGCGTCGTCTTTTAATAGCATTGCGCTGTACGCAATGACGCCCGGGCGCCTTGCCAGCAGCTGCGAGTAATCGCGAAAAGGAGCGTCGCCTTATCACTGCCAGAACAAGGTCGGATTTCCAGCTGCGCAGCGGGAGTCTGCTTGCGCAACATGGGCTGTCGTTTCTCACAGAAACCCGTGGACGAGGTGGCCGAGTGGTTAAGGCGTTGGACTGCTAATCCAATGGGCTCTGCCCGCGTGGGTTCGAATCCCATCCTCGTCGAAGAGGACGTTCCTCTCTTTTTAACTTTCTTTTTGCTTCTAAAGGATGTTCTTCGGGTTCAAAAATGCATTCTAGCCTACTGTGGTTGCTTAGAGTGATCCATGCGTACGAAGAAAAAAAAACCAAAAAACTTCAAAAAGCATTGCTATGTAAAAATATAAATATGTTTTTTTTTCTTCTTTTTTTGGGGCAAGTGATTTTTAAAACAAATTTTCCGCGAAAACGAAAAGAAAGAAAAAAGCAGCGTAATATTGGTGCTGCGCTACGGTATATGGACCGGTGTCGAAATCCTAGCTCCTAGTGATAAAAATTGGAACTAATATTATCAATATTCCCAAAATCAGTCTCTGGTGAAGCAAGAGGCTGCGCATAAGCCAGGAGTTTTGCTTTTCACGGCCGCCTTGCATTCGGTGTTGTTCTTGAAACTTCGTGTTTGCATTTCTGACTTTCTTGCACTACGATATGTGCGAAGGTTTCTAAAAAAATCGGAGTCTTGCACTGCAGGGCAGACAGTGGTCTAGAGGTGTAGGTCACGACCCGCTCTAGGCCCCGCCCACAGAACGGTGGCTACGCACCATTATCTGCTGGACTGGCCTGGCTGCTCGGCCGAAGACGTTCGCAATGCCTAATGTCTCCCTGCCGTGACATCTGACGCATCTGAGCCAACGTTACAAGATTATGCTCAGTTAGGAAACTGTCCCATGGACGCTGCTTAAAAGAGCAAAACGTACCCCCCCTCTCGCCCCCCCCCCCCCCATCATCTCTTCCCACGGCTCGCCTCCCGTCGATTGACGCGGTTTTGGGTGTGGCAATACTCGCGCATTCTATGAAATACGTACGTGGCAAAACACTGCGTCTAGATGGCGTTTCACCGCACTCTATGGAACACACAGTTCTGAAATAAAATGCAGATGGCGCTTCAAACGGCGGAAGGCGGCCTGAAGGGAGAATGAGGGTGGGTTCTTCACTCCGCGGGAGTTCCACGACTCGAAGTAATCTGTGGTCTGCCAGGCTACTGGGCGAACGAAGGGCGAGGGTAAGACAGGCCGGGGAGGAGGAAGCAGACAGAGCGGGGGCCAAAGAGAGAAGGAAGCCTCTCCGTTCTCCAGCGTTCCGCTCCGCTTCCTCTCTCCCCAGCCCGTCTTACCTTCGCCCTTCGTTCTTAGGTTGCAAACTGACTATAGTAACGTTGTTCTGGTGCCGCCAGTTGGATACCGCCGGGCTGGGTCGTGCGGCGGAAGCACAGCAGCGTGAGGTGCATCGTATGCTATTCAAATACACTCTACTACCACCAGTGACAGCCGACCTTGCTAAAAGTGGCAATCTCAGCGTTCCGCATGTACGAGCCACGGTTCAGTACAAGCACAGTGGCTTGAAAGGGTACCGAAACAAAAATTGAAATGATTCAAATTTCGTTCGGAAATGAAAGTCAAGCACGACGGATAATAACCGTAAATGATAATCGCACGTTTGTTTTTTGAACGACTAGCTCTATTTTTTCGTTCCAAACGGTGCACTCAGACCAAGCGTTCCAAGAGAAGCGAACGGAGAGCGCGATACGTCACGGAATATCCGGCGCAAACAAAACAGAAAGAAAAGATTTCCCGCATTCGTGACGCAGTGCAAGGCTGGCGGGATTATGAGCTTTGCCCTTGGGGAGCGCTTGCTGCGTTGTTGCGTTACCATAGCCTCAGCGCGTTGCAACCGAGCTGTTCGAAGTGCCCGTGGGGTGACGAAGCTGTGGCTGGCCTCCAAGGAGCACAGAAGCTTCCACAGCACTGTGAGCTTAGTAGGGCTGAACGGGGGTGGGAAAGCAACTTTTGTCCGAGGTTTTGAGCGACTGGGTATCTCTTCTAGGGGGAGAATGGCTGCATCCGGCTGCACAAAACGTGGTGCGAGAAAGAGGGAGTCCACCCTTTCCGTCTTCTTGGACAGTTTGGTTCAATGCGCGATTTGTGAGTTGAGTGAGGAAAGCTGAAGAAGGAAAATTACCGAAATGCCAAAGAGCGGCGCTGCTCCGAAGGAATGTGTTGGCGTCACGACGACGTAAAGCAAGTTCCACCAATGTTGCTAGATCGTCCTCCCAAATAGGCCCGCACGCATCCAACCAGGGTGCGCATTGAAAAAAAAAAAAAGATCGCTTTATTTAGCTTTAAAATTAGCTCTCTCTCGCCTTTCAACGGAAGACTGGTGTTTCTTTAAGAGGTTAGGGTGCAACATGCGACACATTCAAGCCAGAAAATGAGCGCTGAAATTTCGTTTCCTTACCCCTTTAAAGGGGGTAGTGTAACGAACGAAACCTTGAGAAGCGGCGTACAGCGTTGGAAGACGGCCGCTGGTGGCGCTGGCGTTTGCAGAACCGTCGTTCCGGCAATGGCCTCGCGCTTCGCCGCTTGGTCAGCTTGGACCTGGCCAGCTCCGGCCGATTCAGCAGCACTGTACTGTCCGCATAGTTTCGCATTTTTATTCACCTACGAAACAACAACATGCTCGCTGGAAGTTCACTATAAACAGATAATTGTTGCTGAGGCATTTATATTAGCTATCAAGCGTGTTAGGGTGCGCTCTATCTGCCGGGCCGGTTTGGCACCCAGAACGGAGCTGCGTGATCGAAGCGCCACCTACACCGTCTTCCAAGGAGCGGCCGTTCCCGATGCATGGTGGAGGCGGCGCAGAAAAACTACATTACCACCTTTCAAGCCACTGCAGTACAAGCGTATGTCAGCGTCTGTCAATGTGCGCTAAAAACCAACCGAAATAAAAAAAATAGGTATGCTGTTTTTTTTTGGCTTTTCTGTTTCATTTATTTATTTACTTGTTTCTTGCATGGCGACCGCGAGCAAGGTAGGTAAGCGTCATGTCGCACGAAAATTAAAATTTTATCCAAAAATATTCGGTTTGGCAGGCCATGTACGCTGCAAAACTTCAGAGCTACAAGCATCTTGAAGCAAGATGACGGGAACACACCTGGACAAATTTGATAATCGGCGGACTCCCGATAGCCTCCAGCCAAAGGGCTCGCAAATTCTTGCCTGTGTAGGTATCCTTCCAGTATTGAAACTATGGTCGGAATCATGACGGGTCCGCAATTCACAGAGCAGTGGGGCCGCCTTTACAGTGGTATTTACACGAGGCGCTGACATCATGCGACGAAAAACATCAGGCTTTCGTGATGCGGCGCTATGACGATCAACTACGCGGCGGAGGGATGCGGGAATGCTTGACCATACAGTTATTACAATACACTCTAGAGGTTGAACTGGTGCTAGTGTCAATGCGACTTCCGTGACGCAAATTGAAGCAGACAGCAGCCACTCTACTTTGGTGGTGCTCCTGTGCATTGCTATGGGAAACGCGCGTGCATTTTGTCCCTTTGCCGGAAAATAACATTAAGCACTTTTGTTATTTTGGTCGTATCGAATAGTATGTACCTTTATTAACATTGTAACAGCGCGATTGCTTTAGTTTCCGAATTTTTCTTCATCAGTGTATGATGCTTAACTTCGCTACATTTCAGTCCCAAACATGTGTTCCGCTTTAGGTGTGTACAAAGAAGCAACGATTCAAAGCAAAAAACAACAATCGAAAGGAATATAAAGCGTGTTCAAGGTTCGCCGGCATTCCGCGGTGATGCGTATATATTGAAAATATGCCAGTCTTGTCACTATATGAAAATGACCCCATCGTACATCTTTATGAGCGTATTAAAACATTCAAAACGTAAAGAATAAAGTACGTGGGCTATAAAACGTATCTTTTTGTATGATTTTCTGTGCTGGACAGCTTTTATCGGGTACTCTTTCTCAAAGATTTCGAACGCGCGGGTGATGTTTTTAACGTAAAACAAGCATCTTCGCACAGAGCAGAAAGAGTAAAGTAGTGCTTATTTATTGAAAATCGGACTATATTACGTGGCTTTCAATTTATTCTGATCGTACATGCCCAGAGAGTTACTGATCCAGTGTTATGGCGTAGTTCTGGCCGTCTCTCTTGGTTTTCCAGATGTCCTTCGTTCCTTTGGCACGCATATCCCTCATGCTGAAAAGCGCCGACGTCGTGTTCGCGCTAACAGTGTCCGACAGTGCACATAAATGTATGTACGAAGCCGTTTTAGTACCGTTTTTAATGCGATGAATTTGAAAGAAAAACGCCGTAACTGACAAATTATTTCGTCTGCCTGACTGAGAAACGTTTCAAACTACCTAATACTTACAAAGTATTCGGGATAAAGGGTCTTATAATCGAGCCCACGAAAAAAAAATTCACTAATTTTTTTTTCACAGAAATCCATTACCGGAAGTTAATTTTCGACTAGTTGCTGTCTGATTCAATTTGCGACAGCAAACTAGCGCCACTTGAACCTCTAACATATATTATAATACCTCTATGGCTTGGGCGGCACACATAATCACGGTTTGGCAGCGTATCAGTTTGTATTACAATAATAATTTGTCATTAAACTATTTGGTGTAAAATGTAGAGCCCGTTAAATTCGTTTGTAACGGTGTCAATTGTGGAAAGCGCTAAATTATACTGCAACGCTCAAATTCCACCACCCGGCACTTCGGAGTGAACGACGAGCCTGAAGAAGAAATGGCACCTGCTGTCGGCATCATGCATATCACTGCGCAAATTTCCCCCTTGTGTGAATATCCCTTACGGGAACCAACATCTTTATTCAGCATTAACACGCGCAAACGAAGAAATTGTGCCAGAAACCAAAAAGAAACAACAACAAAGATTGACAACAAAGTACCTTGACTATGGCGGGCGCCCCGACCCCGTGTATATGAATGAGCATTTAGCCGGTACAAATAAAAAGCTACTGGGAGCTGCGATCGCCCAAAAGAAACTTGTTAAGTGAAAAATTGTGTGGTCATCTGGAGGAAAAGCCTGCGCGAAAGAACGAACATGCAAAAGCTATCCGAATTGCCAGCATGTGTGATGTGGAAACAATTGTGAATTAAGCTATGAGCTAGTCCCTTGGAGTGCACACGACACTGCATTAATGGAAACTACCCAACCTGATTGTTATTATTATGGCTACAATGCATTCAACAAAAAGTACGAAGAACGTAAACGACATATTTCAGCATTACATTTAACTACAAGAAGCCTTAAAAATAAAGTTGTAGACCTCGGAGTATTTTCGCATTCCTTGAATGTGCACTTTAATGCTACGGGGCGTTTTCAGATAAGATCGAACAACCATATCCGGTGACCATTTTTAATATTGATAAAAAAATATATTTTGCAGGCTTAATGCCCTAAAAAATAAAACAATCCTTATGTAAAAAACAATGCCTGCAAAAAAAAGTAGTACGCACCCTCTCAGTCACATGCGTCTTTTGTGTATCGCGCGATGTTGGCATTTTGGGCCTCCTATATCATGTTACCGCCAAGCTTGTAGGCTGATTTGTTTGCAAAGTCGCTCCGGTTGCTTCCTTTACGTCGCGTAAACGAAGCCGCTACACGCCGGCTGTTGAAACAGGCACCGCGAAGCATGTTACAGGGTGGCCTCTGTCAATCGCTCCGGCCCATGGGCATTTTTGGGTCGGTTGTACAAAAATGTATTAGGAATTTTCCTTCAAAACTACTGTACAACTTTGTGCTGTCAATTTGTCTTTTCCTGACAGCCCCGCAGAATTTTTCCGCTTTTTAATAATAATGAAATTTTGAAGAACGCGTATGCGCATGCCCAATTAACGGCAACCGCGTTATCGTAAATTTGGCCATATTTTTCGCTTTATAACTTCAAAGACACACATATATTGTATTATAATTTTGCAAACTCTGTTAGTACAAGTTATAAGCGCTAATTTCGGAGAGTTCACAGAATATTAAAGTGACCTTTTTTTAAAGATTATTTTCAAAATAATAAATGTTTAGTAAAATTGATATGTATTATTGTCTCTGTGTAAGCAATTTTTGTAAATATTTCCCGCTAACCAGGACTAGCAATATTTCATGCTACAATGGGCTATAATATACACGGCAGCACACTGGCAAAGTTTGAAGACCTTAGCTTTTCTAGATACGGGGCTCACAATAACATCTATAGGCTGCCAAGGCCGGGAACTTTGATGGTGTGGAATGCACGCCGCACAAGACCTGTGGAAGCTTCCCATCAGCCCGCGCTCAGCAGTCGTGTACACAGCTATGGCCGCCAGTGAATACGTCATATAGGGTAGTTTCAGAAAACGCCTCTTCCCTTCCGGTAAGCCGCGTTCCACCATGTTGATCAACAGATTACTCCAATATTGTAAATTGTTTACACTCCGACACTTTGTTAATAGCGTACCGTTTTGGCGTTAGTGAAACGCTGAAGTATGGCGAGTGACTCCATCGTTGACGGAACTCAATAAGTATACGAACGGGGACGTATTTGGGACGAATAAACCCAAGCTTACTTCGATTTGTTTCCTTCGGTGCCACCCCGACGGCGTCTATACTGGGGCCCTCTGGCCGGCTTTCGGGTCGACTCCTCCATCGCCGACTCTTCTGGAGATAGAATAGAGACCGGTAAATATAAAAATCGAGTACCATATCATGCTTCTCTGTGTCGCAGGATGCTCCGGCAGACCACGTCAATCACGACGGATAAGGACTCGAGCAAGCTGGGAAATTTGAATTTAGAATTTGGAAAAAAGAAAATTAGAAAGACATGGGTCGAAATTTCATCGACATGGCGGCTGGCAAATCGCTGAGCCGGAAGTACGTCACGACAAGCCGCTCTACTCGCACGCCAATGACACGAGAAAAGCTGAATTCTAAATTAAGCGAGAAATAATATTCATTTGGATTAACGAAATGGATAATTTTTGAGTTGGAGCGTATTCATCTTGAAACAGCGCGACTATAGACACGGACTAAGAGGGAGACTGGATGACGCGAATGCAAATTTCTTTTAGTGCTTAAAATATGAGGTGTTTACGTTAGCATGAGTGAACGGGCGTTGTGGGTATTCTTCTCCTTATGAAAGTTCTAGGGCGAACGAATGAGACAAAGAGGAATTGCCTCAAATCCAAAATTCTTTACCAAACTCATACCACAAAGTTGGTATGAGTTCATTGTGAAAAACAGTGCAAAAGGCACAATGACAGAAAGGAAAGGCTACACAGGAAAAGCGCTGACTAACAACTGATTTTTTATTGGAATGTGCAGTTGGCACCATGTTCGATCAGGCAGAGGGTGCACCGTGGGTTTTGCACTTCTTCTTTTTTTTTTTCGTCTCTCACTCCACGTGCTATCCAAAATCCAGAAAATGAATCAGACTTCGTTAGAGTCAGTGAAGGTTGGCTCACGCAAGATGTTTTTTTTTATGTGATAGTGTGATATGTTTTCTTTATTTATCTACACGTTTAGTCATCGTGTTGAAACAATACCCTGGTGTTGGAGAACCGTGGTTCGCACCTGCAATCTCGAGAGTGCATCGCTAAATGCGAGTATGCGGTCCTTTGCAATAAGGTTTCGTGTTCTCGTAAGGTACGTTTATACTCCAACCTAACCTCCACTGGCACGGCGTAGCGCAGCGCGCACAGATACTGATTGGTCGAAGATATCGAATTCCTGGTTGCCGGCCAATGAAAGGCGCGCGTTCTCCGCTACGCTGCGTTCACTGCGCTCAACGTCGAAGAGTAAACAGCCCTTTAGTCGGATGTTCAGGCACGCCCCATTGGCCCAATATAGAAGCTCCCGCACGTGAAATAAATCATGTAAACCGCGCCTTCTACACAGGTGACGAAATTGATGCGGTGTTTGATGTTGCAGCTGTTACTATCCGCTCGCTTCTATTTGCCTTTGTGTCGGTGTACAATGGTGTATTACCGGCCTAGTTAGTTGCCTTTTTGTCCTTGTCCCTTTGACGCTGTTTTTTGCGATGAAAAATCCTTCAGACTGTTTGGTTATATGTAGTTGAAATCTAAAAATATGAAAAATAATCAATTTAAAATTGTCACAAATTTTTATCGCGCAATAAAAAAGGGCCAGGTGAATAAAACCGTCTTGTGTAAAAATACACCCAGTCATGTATTGAAGGTACAATAAAATGCCTGATGGAATTTGTTTCCTTTTTTTCATATTCATCCATGCACCTCTTCTTTGTGGGCATAATATCATTTTCCCTGAAATAGGGGGAGGGGGGAGGGGGGGGAGCTGAGAGGGAGTGTATTTATTATTTAGTGTCACCGGCGCGGACTGAAACCAGGAAAATGCGGTAATAGCCCACCCGTAAATCATGATTCCCATGAGTAAGACAAAGCATCATTTACGTTTTAACAGCTAGGGTCTCTGTAATTCACAGAACAGCCGTGCATCGTTCCCATCAGTCAAACAAGTCTTCAAAACACAAAACGACAGGGAAGTGTCAGGGACTCTCGTGCGAGGTCGACTGTTTCAGGAGTCAGACGTGCCTCCCGGACATGCGCCATGAGCACGTGACCTCACGTGCTCGTGGAGCTCGGGGCGTGTGTCCCTCACACAAGTCAGCAGTAAGTTACTGCCATCCATTTCCAACGGAGTTGTTTGCCACCGTCTGCTGTTAGCACGACGAACTGCTCCTGGACACTGCTCACCGGCAGCAGAGGACGAATGGCATGCACAAGGGGAGTTGGTCTGCACGTACCACAACCGAACGTTTCGTGTGTGGCAGGTTTTAGAATTGTGCTCTACACGGCCGGCTATTGTATACGTGTGAACAGTTCGGTGTGTGCAAGTCCGTTTTACAGTGTGTGTACAAACTGGCGATCCACGTCACGTGCGCTGAATACGTGGAACTTCGCAAAACGTGATAAAACCTTCTGGCTGCTCACATTAAAGATGGCCAGAGGCACATATTTGTTTCTTTTCTTTGTTTCTGCCGGTCGGCCACCGACACTAAAACTCACAGTTGGGAAACTCACCCTTGAAACCAGGACCACTGGTGTCCACCGATACCAAGCTAAATACGATAACAGCGCTACCCTTTAGCGACGAGTTGAAACATGAAAGTGGCTTTATATGGCTACTGCTAGAGTCACTGAATCTTCCCAGAGTGCCGAAACCCCCAGGCTCGCGGTGCCAAGATGGCGACTCAATCGTTTTTCTTTACTGTGGTTACCATGAGCTTCTAGAAAGCATGTTTTTTGCGTAAGAACAAACCGAAAAAGCTCTTTTTGAATGCAATTTTATTGGATCATTAGTACAAAATAACAGGTGCGTGATGTTTACATAGCATTTTAGTTTACAGGGTTTTGCGGCACAATTAATATTGTTTTCATACAGCCATGTCTCAGCGGTGACTTAAGGAGCGCGTCCCGACCTGGGTGCGTCCTAACTTCGGTAAATGATCGCTGGCGCGTCCGCTCCTGAAACGGCGGTTGGTAGCCGTGAAACCCTTTCTATCGGCGCCAAAATTGCCATTCAAATCAAAATTTAACAGCAGCAGCGGACACCATCAAAATGCGATAGTCTGGCTACTGCTAAATGGCGCCACCGGCCCTTGCCCGACTCGACCTAAACTAGAACGTGCAGCCGTTTAGTTCCCGGAGTGACCGCTGCGGGATAAATGCCGGCGTTGCGATTGCGTTTAGTTCGGTTCCCGAGTACTGATCGGAGCGAATTTTTTAACGCAGGCTCCCATGGCAGTTTCCCAAATGAGTATTCTAGTAAGGCAGCAGTCGGCATAGCGCTGCGGACGTTCCGTTACACTTTAAATGCGACCGCACCGACCCCACAATCTGATGGAGACAATCAAAAAGCGAACAAAGGTGCATCTACAAGGCCCTCGTTGTCTTTGGTCGTCTGCTATCAACGGCCAAACAGATCACGCACAACAACGCACAACAACAACCAAGAAAAGCACAGGATCATGGCGTCTTTACTGCGCGTGATTGCTTCAGTCAATGATATCAAACGCACAAAGACGATGAGCACAGTGGCAATGCACTTTTGGTGCGGCTTGGTTCACTCCGTCAGATCGTTGGTTGCGGTCTAACGTTTGGGCCCTAAACTCGTCAAACACGAAGTTGGTGCCAAAGTTGACGGAGCGCAGTGATTGGACAATCACGACGATGACTTCGCGTTTTTGTCGCCGGCGTCCAATCGGCGCGCTCCGCGAACTTTCGGCACCAACTTTGTGTTTAACGAGTTTAGGGCCCTTGGAGTGAAGACGGAGTATAGACGTCACCAACGCTTAACATAACCCCGGCGAAAAAGGCTGAGTCAGTGTGCTGTGGACGCGTGCGCGACGTCTCATATTTCGTGGCCGAGAGCTAGTGCGCAACCCTCAGAACGACTTCCACGGTCCAGTAGACAACGATGGCAACGCGCGGAAGGCGATTATTGGAAAAGTCTTTATAGACCCCTTTCGAAAGTAGAAAGTCGCGTACGGATTATTAGGAGGTCGAAATCACCGAACATTGGCGGAACAACTGGATCGAAGAAAGTTCAAGTGACTCCATAAAATAGCGAACGTCGTAGCGCGGCCAAAACTACGAGCCGACGAGCCAATCAAACCGCGTCAGGAGTGCAACGTCACGGCCCTGATAACCTCTTTATGTGTGTGTGTTTTAACTTGTAATGAACCGAACGCATAAAGTGCGCCGTGATGTTATGGTGTTGGTCCGCAATAGTGCAGGGATTCCAGAGCCTCGAACAGAGGGCAGTATTTCGAAATGGGTCTATGGACGATTGCAAGCAAGGCCACTGAACGGCGCCATGTCTTTGTTCGCACGGACAAGCCGTGATATTTCAAGCTTTCCAAAGCCATGTTCCCACGCAAGCTGCACGTGCTTGCACTTATGGAGGCACCAGTCCAGGCGCCATGCTTGATAGTGTCTATAGTGCCACGCTTACAGAAAACCTAAAAAAGTTTGTCTCTCAGGTATGCGTGCTACGCACTCCGCACTCATTAAAGTAAATGATTACGGGCATGGTCATTTTCTTTACGAGTTTCCTAGGTATTGTAAACAGTTTTCCGCTCTTGCTACCCGAGGGCATTCATTGGAGGCTCAAGCGATAAAATGTTCTTCGTCAGTGTTTCTTTGACATCCCGATTTATAATTATTATTTCCACGATTAACTATCCCAAAAGGTGACTGCCATATATTGCATGCTTGGTTTCAATTTAATTGAACGATTGTGTTGAGCAAAAAGAATGACGTAAAAAGTCTATTCGACGACGCGCATTTGGGTGGCATTTTATATTAAAGTGGAAGCCCCCAAAACATGAGTAGCTACCTTTATTTCTAAAGTCCTATACCGTATGGAATGCAGTATTTAAGGAGCGATCGTTTCAACTTGTTTACATCACTGTAAACAGTCGTTTCGCGGAGTGAAGAAGAATCTGCATATTTAAAAATTTCCTTACTGAACTTAGCAGGGAAACAAAATTGCTGTATACGTCACGTGATATCCATTTTCCTGTTAAATTTGGTTTGGAAACTTACTTGGCGTATAGGTAAGGGAACGTCGCTTTTTCCCACTAAAGGTAACGGGAAAATTATTATTAGACAGTAACACTGAACTGGCGTATAGGTCGCTTGACGTCAGTTTCCTCGCTAACGTTTTGCAAAGAAGTGCACGGACAAATGCGCAAAGGGACAGCTTTTTAAAATTAAGAGTTCCGTTAAAAAACAAAACCAAGAAACTGTCGATGCTTTAAAAATGCTTTAGTATTGTAATTCCGGCGTTCGAAAGAGTCCAACTTCAGGGCCGGCTTGGTAGAATCTGCCTTCCGTCGTATCCGCGGCAGCGACTGTAATCCAATTAAAGATTGAGTGCATTCTGAATGTATCCGTAACTTCAACGACACGTTGGTTGCCCTTTCAGTTACGAAGAGTTGGGAATTTCAACTCCATAGCGCACTGAAATGAAATACTTGAATACATCCTTACCCGCAACTTGTGATTAGAGAATACTACTCGAGCCCATTGCTTCCGCCAGGGGAACATTCGTGGCTTATGATCGGTCACAAGTGCTGTCAATCAACGCGCCCAAGGTCATTGAAACAATTTGGGCCAAAGACGTGCCCTAATTTTCGGCCCATTCTTACCAATTTATGACCGAATTCTCTACACATACGACTCTGGTCGTCACAATTGAAACCTAACAGCACCACCTAGCTCGCGCCAGCATCGCCGCCAGCGCGTTCTGGCAGCGCCTCACACGCGAGCGCGGCGCTATGCGGAGAGCAAGTCTCGCTTGGGCTGGAGCTGCTGTGACGTCAGAAGTGATCGCCGATCTCTCGATTGGCTCTGGTTGAAGGATGATGGGCTCGACCTCAAAGCAGCTTGCTTGAGGTCTCACCATTATCCTTCATTCAGAACCAATCAGAGCTCAGCGTATTTCTGAAGTCACCACAACCCCTGCATAAGAGGCAGACGAACTTGGGCACCAGCATAGCACGCGGTGACGCGGAAATAGGCGCATCTGCCGCTTTGAGGGTGACTATTTTTCGAAGTCTCAGCGTGCTTGCCGCTTGGGGCGGGTCGGGAATTCATCTAGCAAGGACGTCGTGCGTGTGTCTTGTCTTTTACGCAGTTTTGGTAGAGTCAAAGCGTTTCGGAGAGCTCTTCGTCTTTGCGCCTCGCGGGCCTTCACCAATCGATGCGCCACGGAGCGACCAGTCTCGCGGAAACACAAACAGCCGTGTCCAACGAGGCCCGACAGGGGTAAACCGGGCGAGAGAAAGGAGCCCGAGGGCCCACCTTTGCTTACAAGTGCTTGCCAAGAAACTACGCTCGCCCGTATTAACATCATACATATTATAGGAAAAATCAAACCGGATTTATTGTACTTTAAGGTATACGAGTCTCCAAACTTCATGGCTAAGGGGTCGGACTAGGTGCCTATCACAGTCTCGAGTGTCAGATAATAAACAAGTAAATATAAATGAGAGAGAAAAACACACAAAAATAAATACACCTGGACATACATTTAAGCACTAAATTCTAGATGAAGCGAAAAAAAAAATATAATCGAAGGTCTATTTACAGAAAGCCAGCATTAAAGTAACAGGGCTTGCGAGTAATACGGCTGTTCTAAGGGGACCAGAATCTATCCTGTGATTTCTCGAGCGAGTCTGAGTTTGAGACAGATATATGACAGCATCAAGCCACCCTACCCACCACCATTATGCAAACTTTTCTAGTCGGGCCTCAAGTAGCTTTGACTGTGGGTGAGAAAAGGGCACCAGCCTAGTCTACTACCACGGGCATGCAGAAAAAGTCCCTCACTCTCACGGTTGCTAATCTGCAGATTTGGCGTCAGAAAACCTTACCCTGTGACGACAGTCTCCTGTGCCAGAGGATGCAATTTTCAAAATTTGCAGGCTGAAAATGTTCGTTTAGTCAGTTCCAATAAAGTGTGTGTAATTTCACTAGAATTAACTATACAAAATGCATTTGTCTTCAGAGCAGTGACTAAAACCTCGTCTGCTTAATGAGATGATGGACCTGTCCATGGCACAGGGTAATGTAGGCTTCAGCAGCTGCAGCCTTAAGTATATTGAAGTGCTTCGTATACTTACCTTTGGAAATAGCATCTAACCTGTGGGAGGGAGCCACGAGAGCGCACAACACGAGCGCCGACGGCAGAGTGCTTTGACAGGAGAGCGCCGCGACACGAGGAGCGCATGTCATTACAGCGCGCGTCACGATATCGCTGAACAACAGAGCTCTGCAGTCACTAAGGTGACTTTCCCCGTGGCAGAACGTTCAAGTATCAAACTCTTTTGTAGTAACTGGCATGATATACATTGAGTTAACTGTTACGCGACAGCCAGCACTGCACAATATGTGATGCAGCTTCATATTTCGTCGTTAACCATAGGAGCGAACGGATTGATTTCTACCGTGTTCCAAACTCAACGTTTTTCCGACGTTTGCCGGAATTTAAACCTGATATTGACGTAACACCTGCGCGCACGGTAGGCTCCTGTAGGCTTACCCTCACTAAAGAACCCATATGTTTAATCCCGAAAAAAGCTAATCGTCAAGACGATTTTTTTCCCAATTCATGTGTGTATTCCGCGAAACTTGAGCCAAGATTTAAAAACATTTTGGTGCATTTTAGGAAGACGAAACCAAACAAATAAGTTTGTTCATTGCTTGGAACAAGTCAAGGCTATTTTTTTGTATTTGGCCAATTACCTAATTGATTAAGATTAATTAATAAACTTTTTTTAAATATTCAATTTAGAGCAAAAGTTTCAATGACAAAGTTGTAGAGCGTCCTCAGAAACATCCAAATCAGTGGTTTTGTCAAGAAACCTTAACACCCTTTTGTTTATTGGCTTCGAAAAAAGTTTGCTAATTATGAACAAATGTGTGACTTTGCGCATGTGCACCTTGTACATATTGCAGCGCTCTCAGCCGTGGCTTGAATCAACAAGGCCTGCATGCTAAACAGGGCGCTGTTTACAAAGTCGCGTGTTCTTTTTTGTGTTTTTTTTTTCTTCATAATTTGGTTACATTTTTTGAAGTCCGGGAAAACGAACCGTGTTAGAGGTTGTCTTGATAAAATCTACTCAATTTGATGTTTCTGAGAACTCTCTAGAACTTTGTCATTGGAACTTTTGCTCTAAACTAAATATTTAAAAAGTGCAATAATTATTCTTAAGGTAATTGGGCAAAATGCAAGATATAGCCTGACTTGCTCTAAACAATGAACAAACTATTCGTTTGGTTTCGCCTTCCTAAAATGCACCAAAATAGTTTCAAAACCATTGCTCAATTTACGTGAATACCCGGTAGATGTGAACCGAATATTTGTTCTGGGGGACAAAAACGGCAAGTAGAATTGTCTCGAGAGCGAAAGTAGTGACCAACTTCGAAAGAAGCACTCCATATAAGCGGCAGCGATGACAACTGCGTCGGTAATGTATTCAGTTAGGATAGATAACCTGAACAAAATAAATTATCATTAAATGGTGTGACTGCGGACCGCTGCGTTCAACACGCTTGTGCCACTTCGCCCAGCTTAATTTGCGTACTCACCCAATTAAATGACGTCAAACGTTCGAAATGCGACTCCTTTGGTGTCAAAATTTCCGCTCCGGGAAAACATGTGTGTCATGACCCCAATATCGATCATTCTCCAAGGGAGGTGCGCACATGGCGCTCTCGTGATCGCACGCTTTACTGACACGCACTCTCATGGTCGCGGGCGCCCTCCAGCAGTGCGCTCTGGCTGTCACGGCGCCCTGCGGTCGTGGCGCATCTGCTATCGTGGCGCCTCCTGTCACGTGCTTCCCTTCCCGTCCGGCGCTCTATACTCCGTTTCACCTTACGTCCGAGCGCAGTGGTTGTTACGGTTTGTAATACTCCCGCGCCACGTGAGTGTCACGACCTTATAGAGGGGCACAGCAACATGCGGAAAGCGTATCACTGGCGACGTCCACAGAACGGGATTGGCTAGGATATTTCGTAGCGTCAGCTAAGTACGGACGTAATGTGGAACGGGAAGTATAGTGTCATGCGCTCGTGTTATATACACGAACTCATTCTGTTACGTCACGGCGCGGTGGTGGCGCGTCGGTCGCACTTCCGGTCTGGGGCCGGGGCGTGAAGGCCCCATGTGAGGCCCGGGCATTCCTGCGTTGTTTTGAAAGGAGCCTGACGAAAATGCCTGCTCGTCAAACCGCCGCGACTGGGGCTGTGCCAAAAGAGCCGAGAAAGCTTTAGCAGATCGTTTTCATGTTCTCGGTTCGCCCGAGAACGTGGAAATGCGGTAAACCAGACGCCGCCGGACCACACAATTGCCTTGGCGAAGCACTACAGTGCTGAATTCACGGATACTTGTGGTCCTCAGATTTATTTGTTTTGCTCCCAACATGAACGCCAGGAAAACCGTCAAGTTGTGCGGCCCACCAGCGGACTACGTTCGGTGCGGCCTCAAGTTCGAACGGCCGCCTGATCGTTCAAACTGTCGTCTGCTCTTTCAAACGTTTCTGCTCGTCGTTCGTTTTCCAGACGACGCCGGCCTGCGAGACCAAAAGTTGGCCCGGTCCCTGCGGTAAGAAGTAAGTGCAGGCCTCAAAGACCCCAGTTTGAAGGTTGGTAAGCAGGCTCGATGCGGAAGCGGTAGATACAAGGAGAGATGTTGATCATTGTTACCAGCGGCCATCACCGACTTGTTATGCCTCGATTCACTGCGTCCGATTCTGCTTGCGATTTTCAGTATCGACGTCGACCATCTCAGCTGCGGTTCGCGCTTTTGCAGCTCCGAGCGGCGTCGCGACTGAAAATTGCGGGGGCGACATCGCATCATGCGAATCGGGCTTTAGCTGTGCCATTCTGCGGCGTCCACGCGGAAGGAATCGCCGCATGTCACATTATTCACGCGAAGTCTTGCGGTGTAACGAGCCTCGTTGCTGATTTTCGCTGACGCCGCTCAAGTAGTCAGACATCGCCAGGAAGCCGTAGAATCACCAATTCGAACGCGAAAAAGGGCAGGGGACTCACACCGACGCCGACAACATCGCATTTCAATGGTTTGTTTATGGGCGGCGGCGTAGCCTCTTGCCCACACCCCCAACGCGCATGCGCGGCGCCGCAGGCGTCCGCTAGGGGCGCTCCGGTTTGTTTGTAAACGCGGGTTGGTGTATACCTGTGTCCGCGGCAAACCGCATTCGCTATCCGCAAAAACGTGCAAAAATGCAGTCTCCGGTTCCCTTGTGGATACACGCGTGTATGTCCGCGAGCAAGCAGGGCTCAGGGACAAGATTTTCTAAAACTTTGTTCGTTACTCTAAAGCGAACGGTAGTCAGCAACCTCTAACGAAATTTCACATTTGACTTCACAAAAAACGGCATTGCCATCTCTTGCTGTCAGCTTTAAAAACTTGTATTTGGTGCATTAGTGCAAACATATGCTTCCTCTTCCTAAAAATGCCAATGCTGAATTCCATTTTCGACGTCTTATCTATCCTTCGCATTTCTTGGTTTGCACAAAAAACGGCACATGCTCACGCCATAGCTCAAAGCCCTATACAAATGAACAGGGAAAAGAAAAACTCGAATCAAGCTTTTTTGTATGTAACAAATGCCACAATGTTGTATATTCTCATGGAAAAACCGATCTGATCACCGCACAACAAAACTAGAGCCAGGTGTGCGGTATAAACTCGAAGTCGGGTCTGCAACTGCTTGTCTTGGGCATGCTGCAGATGCGCAGAGTAGTATTGTTGACTGTTTGCTAAACAGCAGAGCTCTCCTGAATAGATGAAAAAAAACTGCTCAAAATGCTAGAGTTTTCGGAAAGTGCTTGAATGGGCTATGACTACCACGAAGCAAAGCTTTGCTTCGTGAGGTCTTAAAAGATCCTCATGGTGTGGAAGCATAGGCCACATTGCCTCTGCTCAGAGGTGTTGTGGCCATCGCAGAAACTGCAGTTTTGCATATCTGGGGGAAAACCGCGGATTGAAGGGTTCGCCTCTCTCATGACCAGCATAGCACACTCACAAAACCCTTTTCAGTCATTTGTCAGAAAAAGGATTTCCAACGCATACTCCCTTAGACAGAAGTAATTGCGAGCATTTGTTGGAGGCTCCCAGAAGAAAAACTTATTCAGTCGAGTCCTCGTTGCAAGCTGTGAGGGGGTTTTGATCATGTTTTTTGCTGTGTGCAAGTAGTCTCGTCATTCGACACGTGAAGAGTGGAGCAATCATGGCAATTCCGACTTCAGGCTCCTGAACACTGGAGTTGTTGCTGTGGGTTGGCTGTCGTCAGCCCAGTAGACTTGGTTTGGAAATCACCTGAAGGATGATTGCAGCAAGCGGACACTGCCACCAGGTTGTGTTAGCTGGTAAGCAAGACCAAGGCTTTCCTCTTCCTTGAGCTTAGACAAAGAGTCTTCTTTAATTTGTCGTCTTCTCAAAGCCTTTATTTAATCTTGACATGAAATGGCAGGCATATTGCCTCAGCTTATTTAGCAGCATGTATACGAACATGGCAAGATGAGATCTGCAATTATTACAACATCCGCGCACTGAATTCTGAATTCAGAATCACTCAAAATCTGATCTAGCATTAGTGTTGCTAGTTTGTTTCAAAATCATGAAAGAGATTACGCTAGAACAATTTCCGGCCACTGCTATCAAAAGTGAATTGACGAAGTCCATATATTTACCAGACATTGCTTGCACCGAGTGGCTGAGTAAGTAGGTTGTTGACATGTCACCGTGGTTTTACTCAAACTGAGCAGGAACTTCCAAATTTTATCCGGAGACAAGTAGAAGCAAAGCAAGAGCCCGCTATGATTGATCTCTGAAGTACCGGCAGGCGTGTCTAGGAAACTCTGGATCAGTACCAAGGCTGGAGCACAAAGTTTGCAAGTCCCAGTCCCCGCACTCAAGAGCTGATATCTGGATATTATGAAGCTTCTGGTAACCGCAGAGAGCAAGGGCGGGTTGTGCTGGCAATCTTCCTCTGAAAAGTTGCCTGAACGCAATATTCGAAACGGTCTGACCGCCACTTTCAAATAAGCCTCTCGAAGTATTCTGAATAAACAATAAAATTTCGAGGGATTCTCCGGAGTGGAGCCGATCTGAGCTACATCCAAGCGTGCACGGCTAGAAACCGGACGAGGTGTGTCTGACGAGTTGATTCTCGGGAAACCGATGGACAGGTATAATGCTGCCTCTAGCACGCAGCTGGCCTCTTAGCCGTGTCAGCCTGCATGGCTGTTCTTGATGAAACAACTCTGTTTGTAAGCCGTGCAGTTGTATGCAGCATTACGTAGTCCTTTCGCAAAAGAAAAAAATGGTCTAACGAAATACTGACTGTCTTGAAAACATCTACCTGTATGTACTGCACTGATTGATCGCCGGTTTCCCTAGAGTATTTAGTAGATCCTTCCGATAGTCCGGATAACGATACGATGCATGAGAAAAGGCGGTGGGGAAGTATCAAGTATCGTTACCGGCGTCCTCAGAACGATCATTAAAGTCCGTTCACACCCAAGCTGTTGGTGTCACCGTGCATGTTTGCGGATACTACTCGACAATCACATCGATGAATTCGCTATTGGTATCCTTTTTTTGTGCTATTTATACTATATAGAATTGAAATCAACAGTTGTCTGCATGAAATAAGTTATCCTGTTTCGATCGCCTACGGTTGTTGCTCCAGTGATGGGACATCACAGGAAAGTGATGCGCCATGCCGGCGAACGCAAGGACCTAAGCAAGCCAAAATACCTGGGGGGGGGGGCGCCATCTTTAAACACAAAACAACCAAACCGAATCATAAAAAGTAGTTAGTTCTCCATTCCCACTGAAAGGGCGATTGCCACGAGTTTAAAAAAAAACTAATTAAATACTATCCCTCTTTTAGAATTATTTTGTAGATAATATAATTTATATTGCTCACATAACATAGATTACTTTTGGTTGAAATGTTTAATAGTATTGACACGTTACCTCTATATCACGTGTTCAATACGTTCCTTAGGTTTATTCTGCATGTGGACAAACTGCATACAACAAACTGTGGCGTATATCACGCAGCACACCCTCTCGCACGTATAATTCTAGGCTGGGGGTGATCATTCTATGGCGTGTGTTGGAATGGAGGGAGAAAACACAGAGCAATGTCAATAAACAACGGAAAGCCTATTTGCTATCTCCCAAATAGCACAACGAAGTTCATCATAATGATTTCCTTTCAAAGTACAGATGCGACATAGGTCACATAACTCACGAACACAATATTGAGAGTTAACAAACGTTTGTGAATTAGCAAAATGATTGTGAAAATTATAAACTCGGCAGCAGTGGTTGCAAGTTCATCTACAGAGCGCTGAAATCTTCTGTCATACGTCTTGCAGGCTATTTCATCGACCTTGCTTCGGCAGCCTGATTGTCGTAATCGTGCCCGATATCATACAGAATGATCGCAAGCCAGCCAAGGGAAGCTATCGCTCAACGATTGGTTTCGATTTTAGCACGAGGCATCGACTGCATGAAAAACCACCAAGATAAAGCCACAACGCCCCAAGTCAATGCTCACACACACTCGGCAGCCGGGTGGCAAATTCAAATGCACAGAACTAACATCTGCTGCCTTACGTCTTGCAGCTTAGTGCATATGCCCTACTTTTGCGAATTTTGTGAGTACCTGCCATTGCTGCTACTGCTGCTGCCGCTGTTGCTGCTGCATTCGGAAGTCGCTAAACATACCATTCCGACCACAAAAAAAGAGGAGGGTGGAGCGCGCAAGATGGTAGTTACTAATGAGAGGCTGTCTTGCCATGAGTGCTTACCAGATGGAACATCTATGATATACTGCGTGTATGGCTTTCACTAGCCAAATAGCAAGTGCTCGGGTGTCACAAAAACTCCGCTGGAACAAATGTCCGAGGCAAAAAAAAGAGCCGTGGCCATGCCCAACGTGCACAACTGCGAAGATGAAGGGTCACACGTCAGCTAAGTCGAAAGGTGATTAAGGCGGAGAAGCTGTGACTCAGATAACAATCAATGCAGATTGGTGGTCTAGTTGGTACTGGGAATTTGACGACATGATGGTGCTTAAGACGAGGACAAAGGGACAGTGCTCCGTGTTGAAAGTGCTCCGTGCTGTCTGGTCCCGCTTTTGTCCTCGTCTTAAGCGCCATCATGTCGTCAAAATCAGATAACGAAGATAATAATAACGTTGACTCGGTAGTGACTATCACGGAGAAAGTGGACGCACTTTTTACTATAAAAGAAACGGTAGAGAAGATTGAGCAGTTTATACATCAGATGTCTGACAAGTACGATAATGTACGTGGGGAAATTAAATAACAAAATCAGGAGATTAGACAACTGACCGAACGTGCGGAAGACAGAAAACAGCGAAACTCAGAAAGAAGTCGAAGGCCTAAAGCAGTAGCTAAATGAGCTACAACAGTGTAGCCGAAGGCAAAACAGGTGGTCTTACCTGTTTTACAAATTAGAACGTGTTGAAAGTACTAAAACAAGTTGCAATCGAACGAGGCGTTTCTGAGCCGACCGAAGATGACATAGAAGCTGGTGCAAAGAATCCCTGGGAAACCATACAAGGTCCCTCCGGCTCTGATTCGATTTACATTCCGTCTGACTAGAAAAACGATGGTTCGAGCATTGCGATTTACTCAATCTAAATTCCTCGAATATTTAGCTAATGAATAATCTAACAGCACAAAAAAGAACTGCTATTGTTGGCAGAAATAAGGGCAGCTGAAAAGCACTATACCACTTCGTATGGTAGAAGAACCGCAAGATGTATGTCAGGAAACAATCTCGTGACCGCCCTATCCGTATCAACAAAGACAGTAATTGGGCGAAAATCGCTTAAACAATCAAACGTTCTAAAGTTTATAAAAATAACCATGACGCGTGGTTATAATGAACGTACTAACTACCATGACAGTCAATCATTTCTGCGCCTTATTATCGATAACTTATCTACAACGATAGCACTTAAACTGTTTCACCTAGATGCTCGAAGCTTTTTTAAATAAATCTGATGAAGTGCGTAGCTACCTCGATTCAATTTGCTCTCCATTCGATATTATATGCTTTCACTGAGACCTCAGAAGAGCCAGATATTGTGGCATTTTTTTATTATAAATGTGAAGTGATTTATTGCAATTCCGGACGCGGGGCAGTGTTGCTTTTTATCTAAAAAACGACTTATCATAGAATGCACTGTCCGACTTCACTTGTATAAACACTGATTTCTAATCTTGGGTTGTAAGATCCGGTACTATTATAAGTGCGGTAATTTTCCCGACCTCCTCAGGTGTGCTAAATGTCCTCTTGAACTTTCTCGAAGAGTTGCTAGAATAAACTGATGTCTATAGATCTTGAAATGGCTTCAGTAGGGGACTGGAACATGACTTACAGGCTAATCGAACTGCGTAAGTAGAATTTGTGGAAGTTGTTCAGACATTACGGATGTGAAAATATAATTAATGTCCCCGCTCGGATAGCCGAAGGCAAGGAAACGGTGATTTATATTTGTTAAACAAATTTTCAAAGTGCTGAATTTTGATCCGGAGTTTTTGCTGCAGACCTAGTGATTTTTTACCATTTTGTTGCATTCTTCCCCTAATAATACGCAATATATTCGCACGATCAATAGTGAAACATTTCACAGAAACATTAACGCAATTACTTTGGAACACTTTTGCAGTCTTGTTTCGACGGAAAACTGGAATGACATAATGGATGAACTACGGCTGGGTGTTTGATCGATTAAAATACAGATTAATCGGTTAATGCTTTAATCGCGTTGCATTTTTTAACCGGCTGATTCGGTAAATTTTGAAAGCAAATCGACGGTGGAGGCAAATGTGTAGAAACCACAGGTGTGATTATCTATGAATGCGATAGCATTCACCGTCGCACACACTGGCAAATGTTCAGTTCCCGCTGAGCTTAGCGGGGAACATGAATTGGCACATAGGTCACGTGAAATCAATTTTCCGCTAAATTTAGCGGGTACACTGACATGGTCGATTTTCCGCCAAAGTGAGCGCGGAGCCCGAATTAGTGCATTGGCCACGTGAAGTCAATTTTCTGCTAAATTTAGCGGGAAATTTGCTACATTAGAGGGAACGTACATACGCAGAAATTCGTTACGAGTAGCTTAATAGTGCACTAAAAAGTCACCTTCAACGTTTTTACCACGCAGGTGTGGACGAGTGCGCCTGTATGAAGGCCAACTTCAGGTGAAATTTCGGAATAAAGTAAACTGTAGGGGCGAGGTTTTTAACACCAAAACAAGGTTGCCCGTGTCTCGGGCACTTCAACACCGCACGAGTGTCCGTTTAGTGCAGCAGTGACTATTGCGAAGAATCAAAGGAGTTTCCGTTATTGCCGGAGCACAACAACGAAGTCGGCCTTGCGGCTGAAGTTATAATTTGTGATTGAGGGTGAACTAGGTAATCACCGATTTAAAATCCTACATTGCACATTGTGCCGTTTATCACATATTCAGCAAAAACAACAACAATGTTTTAAACTTTTTAAAACATTATTATGCATGAGATATGAACGAAACCAATTAATCAATTAATTAATCGATTGTGGGATATCGATTAATTGGGCTACAATAATTAATCGATGCCCAGCCCGTCAAAATCTTGCCATCTTTTCATAAGGAAAATAACAGAATATTGTAACAAAACTTTCCCGTTAACTAAAGTTAAAAAAACACAAGAAATTCCGAAAGCCATGAATCACCCAGGATGTTTATAAGAGTAGTAAAAGCACGCGGCAAGCTGTTCAATAAATTCATCAAAACTGAAAACAAGAAATGAATTATTAAATATAAAAAACGTACAACTAAACTTGCCCTTACGTTAAAAAGATAAAAGGAAACTATTAACAACATAAATTTGGGACAATTTTGGAAACTCCAAAACGTATAAAATACTGCATAAAAATATTATTTGCAATAAATCCCGTCTTAATCCCACGTGAACTACAAATAATGATCATATGTACACCCTAGTAAAATTAGCAAACAGAATTCAAATCATAATTTTCTGCCATCTGGAAAGCTATCGAATCATTGGCAGCAAAACAGATGTCAGAAGTCCGTAATATATTAATGTATCGTAAAACCGCCTTCCATGTAGTGCTGATAATAAGTTGCTCCGATGAAATTAATATCAAACTTAATTTCACTCATTTGGTTCACATTTGTAATACAATATTTGTTTCAGGTATATATCCTGATGATGAAAATTGCCAAAGCCTATGTTATCCAGAAAATCGGTATACTTGAAAACCTTAGTAACTACAGGTGCTCTATATCCTATGTTGTTGGACAACCATGCACCCCGTCGGAGCATTCAAGGCTCCCCGTTTATTGGTGCTACCATAAATATATACAGATGAAACAGATCAGCATGACTTGAGATAACTGAAGGGAAAAGAGTAGCTCGGCGCGTTATCAAAATGGCATGACATATACTGCCATTTTTTTTCGAAAATGAGCAAAAAACTTATTAATTTACGTTATTATAGTTATTTTGCAGATAATATTGTAATAACTTAGAACCAATTTGGTTTTCAAAAGGGAAAATCAACTGATTCGTCCTTGATGCGTAGGAAGAATAAAATAATTTCCAATATTGAAAACCGTGCATATACCATAGGCATATTCCTTGATTTTAGAAATGCGTCAGCACTCGATTAAGCATGAAATCTTGCTAGAACAATAGTTAGCGACCTTCCACGAGGTTCTATCCTGGGCCCTCTGTCATGGTAGACGGAAATAAACAGCGCGCAAAAATAGACAAGGACGAAAGAAAGGTGCGAACGACACAAGCGCTGAACTCACAACTAAACATTTATTGAAAAAACACCAACGAAGTAAACCGCACTATCGCTTCAGCACGTGTCAAGATAGGCAATTTCTTTTTTGTGAAGAAAAACCGATGTTTGGCTGACGCATGCCTCTTGCCCCTCTTTTGTTATTGCATATGCTTCCAATAATTCTCTGGTAGTTTTATCTGTGCCCCTCCCGATGATGGTGATGTTGTTGAATTGGGGCTGGCATTTACAGGCAGCACAATGCAGAGGTAAGTGACCCCCAGCAGTCGACCGGAGTGTCCAGTCACGTTCACGTGCCCTGTCATTAATGCATCGGCCAGTTTGGCCGATGTTCGCTCTTCCGCAGCTTAGTGGGATCTTGTATACGACGCCAACCACACAGTCAACATACTTGCTCCGTGCTTTACGGCACATTGGCTCTGCCTCCAGCCTTTTCCGCAATTCTAGGCAGAGTTGCGCCAACTTCGAGGTGCCAGAAAAACAACAGGGACGTCAAACCCGCTCAGCTACCTTTTTTCAAATTGTGCGAGAGTTTGTGCATATAAGGAAGTACCTGGGTTCGGTTGTGGGTGGGTTGTGGGTGGTTGAGGCGGGCGGGGGGGGGCAATTTGGAAAAGGTAGCTGAGCGGTTTGACGTCCCTGTTGTTTTTTCGGCACCTCGAAAGTTGGCGCAACTCTGCCCTAGAATTGCGGAAAAGGCTGGAGGCAAGAGCCAATGTGCCGTAAAGCACAGGAACAAGTATGTTGATTGTGTGGTTGGCGTCGTATACAAGATCCCACTAAGCTGCGGAAGAGTGTACATCGGCCAAACTGGCCGATGCATTAATGACAGGGCACGTGAACATGACTGGACACTCCGGTCGACCGCTGGGGGTCACTTACCTCTGCATTGTGCTGCCTGTAAATGCCAGCCCCAATTCAACAACATCACCATCATCGGGAGGGGCACAGATAAAACTACCAGAGAATTATTGGAAGCATATGCAATAACAAAAGAGGGGCAAGAGGCATGCGTCAGCCAAACATCGGTTTTTCTTCACAAAAAAGAAATTGCCTATCTTGACACGTGCTGAAGCGATAGTGCGGTTTACTTCGTTGGTGTTTTTTCAATAAATGTTTAGTTGTGAGTTCAGCGCTTGTGTCGTTCGCACCTTTCTTTCGTCCTTGTCTATTTTTGCGCGCTGTTTATTTCCGTCTACCATGAACCAACTCGCCTACATCACGAATCTAACCCTCTGTCATTTCTGGTATATATTAATGATATGGTATCCATACCTCGAACGCGTAATATCATTTTATATGCCGAAGACACCAATATGTTTTTTCTAGTCAGAACCTTTTGCACCAGTCTGAACAAACTTCAAATACTTAGATGGCGTTAATTATCATAATGGTTAAAAATAATCATCCATCTCAACACAAGTATAACCAGATGAGTGTTATTTTGTAAAACAATAAACCCGCTCTGTGTGACCTAAACATTTATTGTGAAGTCTCAAAAGTAGAGGGCGTAAAACAACAAGTTCCTTGGAGTGTTGATTTGAAGAAACACTCAGCGGGACTGCACGTACAGAACAAATTAGAGCGCATATATCAAGAGTCTAGGGCCATTAAATAGATTCTGACACATATTACCGAAGTGTTTGAAATTACAGTTATACTATTAACTTATTTCCACTCGTCTACAGTACTGTATACTTATACGAGGAACATCTGGACGGAATTGTTCAAAGAAGGCCCTTCGGTTTATGAACAATCAATGCTTTTTTTGCTTTTTCCTTGCTTTTTTCAGAAACATAAAATATAAAATTTTGAACAACTCATGATTCTTAAGTTATCATTCTGTATTTTCAATGACACTAAACATAACCGATCACTTTTCGAATGCCTACAGTAAAACGCCGGGAAACTACAGTTTAGGATGCAGTCATTGCACAAAACTCGAAGTTCGCACTAACTACGGTATGCAACAACTCGCATATCTCGTGCCATTAATACTTAACAAACAGCCTGTCATAGCCGAAACGGAGCAAGCCAACTTTTCCTTTTACATCCAGAAGTACAACTGTACAATGATTTACTGAATTCATCATTGACTGCAGTTAATAATTCTCCATGTTAATCTGTTTAAAAATAATTATTTTTTCTTTGTTTTTCGCACGCAGTTTGTAATAGCAGCGTGAATTTATTTTGTTGCATTGATTCAGAGTGCAGTAGCAAGGGGTTTCGACTTTGTCAGTAGGCTACTTCTCTTTTCTTGCCCTCGGTTCCCTAGAATCTTTTCGTCTGAAATAAAGCATACATACATACATGTATTGCCTGCCCAGCCCGATAAGCACTCATTGAAGGCCGTTGAATTTTGCACAGGTATACAGGCTGTTATTTCTAACTGCTACCAAATTTTTAAACAAAGGAGGAAAAGTTTTATGAATGCGGTTTTCACTGCGTGTTTATATGGCTCGGCGGACATTAAATGGGAATATAACCATCACTATTATCAGACTAATTAACTAAAAATTCGTTAATTAGCTTTTTAATTACTGGAATTAGGATATATGTTTATATTGCAAACTTTGAGGCAGTCATGCCAAGACTGTTCCATTTAGCCAAAATTCGCGTAACCAGCTCGTGTACCGCGATATTTGTCCACGAATTTTGCACTTTTATCCGGCTAATGTAGCAAAGTTCGGCTATAGTGGTCGCTTTCGTGGGCTTTCCGAATTGAGTGGATAAAAAGTCGGATTAAGTAAAAAGTTCGGGGGCAGATACTTTGGAACACAGGCACATTACGCAAATTCTACAAAATAGAAGAGTCTTGGCCTATGACTGTCTCAATGTTTGTAATATAAACATATATTCTAATTACAGTAATTAAAAAGTTAATTAACGGATTTTGGTTAATTAGTTTGATAATTGTGATGGTAATATTCCCATCTAATGTCCGCCAAGCCATATAAACACGCAGTGAAAACCGCATTCATAAAGCTTTTACCCCCTTTATTTAAAAATTTGGTGCAGTTAAAAAACACCCTGTATAGCAGCTACTTCAGTAACATTTATGTAAAGGCGTCCTTTTAACCGCGAGGTAGAGGTTACAGTCTTAGGGTTTACATTGTAACTTCTTTGATAAAGGGTACAGATTTACAAATATTTACTACTAAAGGCTACTAGATGGAGAGTGCAGGTGACTGCTAAATAGAGGTTACACCTTTAGAAGATTCCACAGTTACTTCTATCATAGAAGGCACAGATTTGCAAATTCGGCCTCTCTACTAAAGGTTACCCGATTAAAAGCATAAATTAGAGGATACATAGGATACATCTGCTTACAGGTAGCTATAGAAGCTTCACCGTTAAGAGTGTGTAGACTCCGCACCAACAGCAGACGTCCGCCGCCAAGCGACCCTACATGATAACCCCCTCAAGGCTATGAGAACCGAATGAAAAACAGCAACCTCCCTATCCACCCTCCGCAGACCGCTCGACACCACTAACTCAAAACAAAAATACAAAACCTCACCACAAAAACACTTTTTTTCACGCGTTCGTTTAAAACTATAGGCTTACACAGTTTACGTGGTCCCTTATACTTAAGGGGAAACAGTACTCCGGAAGGCTAACTTTTGAACCGTTTGTTTTATTTGCATGAAATTTGCAAGGTGTACTCATAGCACTGGACAAGGATGCTGTGGAAATTTTCAACCCTATAAATTTATCCCACGATGAGTTACATAAAAGTTCATAATAAAAAAGTGTATCTGGTGAGGAAAGCTATCATTTAGAAAGGGTAATGAAAATGGCCAGTTTTTTTGCTGGAAAATACAGCAGAATACTTGCTTCAGAACGACTATAAAAGGAAATTCCAAAAATTATAAAATTTATTCACAAACAA
The DNA here is from genome assembly GCA_037355805.1 of Ixodes ricinus. NCBI lineage: Eukaryota > Metazoa > Arthropoda > Arachnida > Ixodida > Ixodidae > Ixodes > Ixodes ricinus. Next base: position 3,373 of record JAZHYW010007828.1, on the reverse strand, counting down.
TATGGAAAAAAAGATTTTTTTAGGTGTACATTTTATTTAAAGAAATATAAACTTTTCATAACAAACGAGCATAAAAATGTAGAAAGTAAGTTCACAGTCGTGTTCTCCAGAAAATTTCAATACAGAAAAACCAAAATATATCTGCACGTATAATTCGATTATGAAATGATAGCTTCCCTGAACTGATATTTGACACTAAAAAGTGAAGCTGAGATAAATGCACTTGAAATTTCAAGATGACATTTTAAAAATTTCTTCTTGCACCTTAAATGTCAGAAATTCTTTCCAGCAGTGTAGGTGATGTCTTCCTCAAACTTCTTTTGATATACTGGCATTGCTTTCAGCTATTTTCACTTTTGGATGGCGACTGCTACGCAGCGCAGCACGCCTCACCAACATATAAAAAATAAGTACTTTTACATTGTTTGTCAGTGCACGTTAACAAGACTTTGTGAGAGTGTTCCTTGTTATCCATACATGCCAAAACTCTGCAGTTCTGAATATGCATTTTTTGGAAAAAAAGGTGCAATTCAAGGTAGAGTCCCCCATTAAGCGCCGTTCTACACTCTTCCGACTGAGCACGATCGAGAGAGACCAAACCGGTCTTCAGGACCGGATGCGCTACAGCGGAGCTGGTCCTAAGAGGTCGCAAGAGACTTAAAAAGCGGTCTTGTCTCTCTCGGTCGTACTCGGTCGCACTCGGTCGCAAGAGTGTGAACGGGCCTTTAAGGTTTCTTTTAAGATTCTTTTAAACGAATCACTCGGTTCACATAGCCTTGATGGGGACTATCATGGGGTGTAAGCGGGCGGCGAATGTCTGCTGTTGGTGCGGTGTCTAGGTCGAAGGTCAGTCTGACGGGCTGAGTTCCGTCAAATCTTTGTGGTGGCATGTCATTGTCTTCCTTTCCTGTCCATGTGGACGGCTATATATCGCTTTTTCGTTGCGAATAAACCCAGCTGCGTTTGAGAATTTGCTTCGTCTTGTACGTTATTTTATTTTCTTCGTGACTCAGGGTTTAGATTATGAAGTTTGCAAACCCGCTCGCCTGCCACACTTTCGCTTCTTACAAGTGATAGCATTGTGGCTGGATGCGCCGGTAACAAAATCCTCTCAGTTCGATTGGTCTGCGTAAGCCGACTCATAATGAGAGTGCCTAAGAAGGGCGACGGCGTTGGGTGTTTGTTGCGCTAGTGCAAGCTAGTTTTTTTAGAAGCCTCGTTCCTCTTCTTGGCAAACGATCAACAAACACGACCACCGATTTAAATTGAAGAAAGCCTCCAAAACTTGACTTTTTGTTTGCTCGACAATCTTCATTCGTGACAGGAAGATTTAGTTTCGCCACCTAGAGGAAACCCGTCAAAGCCAAACAACCCCCTTCCCCCCCCAAGCCGACGCCTCTTCTCATAGCTAAATGGGTCGTTCATCCTCGCTGTCTCGCTAGTAACTTTTAAGTTTGTAGACTTTTATAACATGTTTTCTTCTTCTTTTTTCCTTTGTTACGGGCGATTACATATTCTGCGTCTGACAGGTTTTGATCTCAGGGCTCAATTCTCCTAGCTGAAGCGTTTTTGTTTTCTTTGCCCTGGGTAAAGCATGGTGAAGATGCTAGATTTTAGCTTACTATAATGTTTAAAATTTACGCATATATATTTTCTTCACTTTCCTTGACAGTTTAAAAAAAAAAAAGCCTCGTCTCACTTCGTCCCATAACAATCAATGGTACTGTGGTGAAAAAAGCAGACAGGAGACGGGTGATTGAAAATCTTTTATTTAGCCGGTATCTCGGAAGAGCTGAATTTCGTGAGCCTAGAGCTCACTCGAGTCTCTTTCACTTTTCTCATCCAGTTATAATTACTGTCAATAAAACGAAGCAAAACTTGGGATCACAGCCAGCATTTTGGAACGTTGGATGAAATTTGCCCTGCTTACCACAAGCCGTCACGAATGCCTAATTAACACCCGTAGTATAGAGCATAAACTTTCAGCCGCACACGTTTTAATGCACGAAAAACAGAAGAAAAATAATTCCAATGGCACGTTCATATAGACCAAAGAGTTAAATATCCTGCATAAATTACTCTTTTTTCTTTTTTTTTTAAGATCACAACGCTGCGGCGCGGTTGCTGCAACTATAAAAAATGCAAGAATCGCTCTCAATGTGGGGTCTTTGCGACCCGATTTATTGAACAGACACAAGAGCCTCCTTTGGTATCGGACAACACAAAGGAGTCTGTTTATTCTTTCCACTTTGCAGCGTGACAGGTGACACGGACGACACGGAGAAAGGAATTCAAGTGAAGGGTAAAAGGAAAGGCGCATTGTCGGGTTATCTATCGTTGGCGCCGAGTCCCACCAGTGAAATTCGCACGGAGAACGAAACGAAGAGACTCGCGAAGAACACCAGGATATCATACAGAATACAACACGATTTATGGTGAAAGCCCCTGCTAAGTGGTTCGAGCACTCCACTGCAATCGAACATACCTTTCTGCCTTGTTTTGATCTCATCTCTACTTCCCCAGTTTTCTTTTTCTTTTCCTTGGATATGAATAGAAACTTTCACCTTTTTTAATCGCGCACATTTAGTCACCGGTGACAAAACAATAAGGAACCACCGCTCTGCATCCGCAAAAGCAAGTGATCAGGCCTTACCGGAATAGGGCGGTGCGGCTGTTGTTTTACCGCGCATACGCAGCGCCACTCCGCCCCTGGCGAGGCGCGCCATACTTGTTCGAGTACACGGAGCAGAAAACCCGGGAGGCTGGTGCACTTGTCGTGCTGGCCTCGCACTTCGCACTTCGTAAAGTAATGTACCGAAGGAAAAATGGCAGGCCACCAAGTATTGTTGGGCAGTCAAATGCCCCAGCATGGTACTAAACAGAAAGGTAAATATGTTTTTCCAAATTGCTTTATTGTTCGTTTTTTTGGTACGCGCGATTCAAGAAAGATCGCCGAAGTATGAATTGCCAGCCAGTGCGGAGGACAGGGCTTAATTATTCTTCTCCTATATGGTCGCATGATTGAGTAGTTTAACTATGCTTACTTGTCATGTCAATAGTGACATTTGTAGGTCGCCCGCAAGAGTTTTGCGTTGCTTCGGGGAGCTTGTGCCGCCACTTTAAGGGCGGACAGAAGTTCGCGCCTGAAATGCACACCTGACGTTCTCCAATAAGTACCTTATGTAAAACCTACGATGGTTAGCCGTTGCTGTTGACAAAAGAAAACCCGAATATGCAGTTGCCCTTTTATAAACCACTTTAAATTTGAAATCCGAGCTCACTTTGCTTACCTGCCGATTTTGTTCCCGATGTTTAAAGAGAAAGCGAGTAAGCAGCGAAGGACATGAGGTAAAATGAGGCAGATAATCTTATA
>JAZHYW010007826.1:0-45089 GCA_037355805.1 Ixodes ricinus | reverse complement strand
TAACGTACACCCGCCATGAACTAACACAGGCACGTGCACACTAAGGCATAAATAACTGTCAGCGTGATCATGTTATAAATCTGCAGAGTACTGTATTTTCCGGACTATAGTCCGAACGTAAACATTATCATACACAGCACATCTTGAGAAATACTTGCTGTATTATCTCACAAAGAGTTTGTATCTCACATAAATCAGCATTAATATACTCTGTTATTCATAAAATTCTTCGCGTCTTGTCACTGTGAATGATCTAGAAATATACAAAACCTTGAACACTCCGCACCTGTAGAAAGTCTGCACCGGATGAAATTTCAACTTTTAAGCATATATATAGTATTAGGGCTATACACCGGAAATTACCGTAGTTGTTGAGGCTATATTCTGTCGGAACAACCACCTCCATCATGTAGTGAGTGCCTCTGCCACGCCGTTAGCTGCACTACCATACTCTGTTTAAGAGATTTTGAAATTAACAGGAAAGCTACAGGTGGGTGCTGCGTGTGTCGTGCGTTCCATCTGTTATTCCTCGGTCTCGCGTTTTCAAAATACGAGAGTCCAGAATCATCTGGAAGGGCGATTGATCAGATTTGTAGCAAACACCGACAGCTCTTCCAGAGATTTTGTGTCTTCTCCCTTCTGTCCCGTCTGTTTGCGCTGTACATACGTTTTAATCATCATAACCAGTCATCGTCATTTAATTAATCACCATCATCAGCCAACACGCCCAAACTTCCATCTTCAACTTTTTTTACGTGTGTAAGATTGGATGCGGGAAGGATCACGTTGCAAATCTCAGATTCTTCAGGGTAGAGAGACAGCGTTTCAACGTACGGTGGCGGTCGAAATGAGCCCTTGAATAATTTACGATTCCCTGTTCCGGCATCTGCTTGAGCAGAGTTGATGCTCTTGAGGAGGCCGTCATACATGTGAAGGCAACAATCAATCAATCAATCGATCTTTATTCGGTGCCTAGGAACAAACATGCGGTCTCGATTCTGGCACACCTGAAACCTCCAAACACTCAGCACGGTTAATTACTGCACATAAACGGATTAAAACGAGCAAATACATGAAAACATCCCAACTAGATTGGAATAAATAAGCAATACATTTGATTACACAAAAACTATTCTCTGTTTCACACTTAGCGTGCAACGCTGTCAAGCTACTGGCGCGAGCGTGGGCTTGATCTCGTTGATCATTTGCAGCGTTCTCGCGCAAACAAAACCATAGATGAAGCCACGCGCTCGGCGCCAGTGGCTTTGACAGCGTTGCACGCTAAGTATGAAACAGAGTATAGGTAGGGGAACTATGCGCTTTGGCATTTCACAGTAGTTAAAATATGACAAAAGCATGTTGGATGTAGGGAGTCACACAAATAAAGGCGACAGTGAAGACCGAGCTATAAGCAGTGCATAGCATTATGCGCTCGAGATGATGATGATGGTGATGGTGTTGATGATGATGCTGTTATAGTTATTCATATTACGCATGAGACCTGCTGGGAATAGCCAACTTTTTCTGATGTCGTCGCAGGCGCGAAGTCCTGTAGATACAGTGGCTATGTAACGTATGTGACTGCAGCACTTGTTAAAACAAAAAACACAAACAAACAGTTAGAAAACCTACTTTTTTCTTGTTTTTACGCGAAAACAAAAATTCACGCGGGAACAAAAACATGTAAAGACTGACAATGTTGGAGGTGTAGTGATTCATTTTAACCGCGTCTTTCGTATTAGTTCAACCATGTCTGCGTGTTTATTTTTTATGTATTTATTTTTTTATTTTTTTGTTATTTTTATTTTGAGTGACCCACCAACAACTTAACGCCTCCTTAGTGGCGCAATTTATCAATGAGTCAATAAGTTGTAAATATTTTAAACAGGATAAAAGCGAATGTTCGTCCACCAAACCATAGACCTTTCTAGCGCTGATCACCCAGGCGAAAAGCGCTGAGTAGTTCGGCCGTGAAAGAGCCACTCTGCGCACGCCCATATAGCCTTCCACTGCCCAGTGGGCAAAGATGGCAGCACACGAAGGCGGATTATTGGGAAGGTCTATTGGCGGCCGCACGCCGCTTGTGTGAGTCACCGGTCTCACCTTTGGCAAAGTTCGATGTGATGTCAGGCGTCGAGCGGAGCAATCCTCGATGCGATAACCATGATTCAGTGCAGCTGCTATTTGAGCCGACGACGTGGCTGTGCCCGGATCATCGCGATAAGCCGATTACGATTAGCTGAATTGCCCGAGGCCTTGTCGCTGCTGCGTATCGTCAATATACCTATTTCCAGGATGTTCGTTGACCTTTATATGTGGTATCATTCCACGCCAAACGTCACAGACGTCGTTGCGCTCGACCGTTTCCGATTTTAACGCGAGAGCTCATGTCGCAAAAAAAGCAGGTTAGGAAGGTACATCTAAAGGTACTTCGAGTAAAGTACAAAGTAAATGAGATGTGATGTACTTTAGGTAAAGTAGTAAGTACACTGGGTGCTTTCAAAGTACAAGTACAAGTATTTTAATAATCTTTCATGATGCCTCTTTCATTCCCTATACAGTGATTTTTTAACTGGTATGCATTTCCTAGGGGTAATCAGAATGCATGACCTATTTTCAAAAGCAGCGGCGAATGTCTGATAAAGTCAAGTGGCCACAAAGTTGGCTATTTCCAGGAATAAAGCCAAATTCAGAAATTTCCTCTTTGAATTCTGCGCCCATTGCACTGGATTCTTGCACCCAAGGGGTTTAAATGTACTAGAGAGAGCATGACGTCAACCCCGTAGCTTCCGCAAGCAAACCTCTCATAAAAAAATGTCCTCTCCTTAATAAAAAAAAAACAAAAAAAAAACAGCGAGTGTGCAAGCGAGCAGGTGATAAGTAATCATAATGTGACACCTGAGATTGGGGTGCGAAAAAATGCAGGAACTTTCAAATAGAAGGAAAAGACAAAGAGAATGTCCTCAAAACATTGAGACGTTCTCCTGCTGTTGTCTTCTTCTTGACTTAAAAGTTTTACTTTTTCCGCACCACAGTCTCAGGTGCTACATTATAATTATTATTTTGCTCTCCTAATATTTTAAACCTCTCGCTTGCGCTGACCGACCGAGTAGTAGCGAGAGTTCCGAAGAAGCTACGGGAAAGCCGCCCCCAGAACAAACGGAGCGATGCGTCGTCTGCTTCACGTTTTTGGCAACAGTACAATATCCCTCCCAGTATTTCTTCGGAGTCGACAAGCATCATTTCGTGATACAAATTGAACAAAACCAAATTTGGGGAATGTACTTGTGTCGGGAATCGTACTTTCCTCGGAAAGTTCCAGAAAAAAAAATACTTTAAGCACAAGTACATACTCAGAGAATGTACTTCAAGTAAAAATACAAGTTTCCTAAACCTACTTGAAGTAGTACTTTAAGTAAAATGTACTTGAAGTACTTCCCAACACTGCAAAAAAGCTGGCGTCGGTGGCGTGCAAGCTAAAATCCAGGATTGGTCGATGAGGTTATGACGTTGCTCAGACAGATGACCTCACGCGGGAATTTTGAACAAACCACAACGCTCACGTCAAGCGTGACGTCACGCGTGCAATGAAAGGGATCAGAAAACGACGCGAATGCGAATTAAAGGTCGCTGCATGTCTCAAATGATTTCACTCAATAAAGCAATCCATTTGTTTTAAAGGAATATTTGTAGAATTTTTTGGCGAGATTCGAGCCCACGACGTTTCGGTTGCAAGCCAGACGCGCTACTGACCATTAAAAAAAAAAAAAAGTAGCTTTCTGCCCCAAGGTCGGTAATCTTTTTCCTGGATTATTTCAGTGGAATTTTTTGTTTGTTTTATTTCCTAAAATAAGCGTGAAAATAGGCATCATTCAATAATTTAAAAAAAAAAATTGTTTTTTTGATGAAACGCTGGGAATTTATTTTTGAACTCCGAACGGCTTTTAGCTTTCTATGTTGTGATAATTATAAAAAATTGTATTGTTGGATTTTCTTTTATTTCAACAAAATGCTTAAAAGCTTTCATTTTTCTCAACTTTTTGGCAGCCTTGGGTATAGATTACAAAAAAAAAAAAATTTTGAAGCCGTACTATATATATATATATATATATTTTTTTTTTTGCTGTTTAAACAGCCGTTTTTTTTTACCCTGAGGTGGTCCAAGTCAAAATGTGGAAACATAATGACTTTAGATGAAGACTTTATTGCCTTTCACTTGTAAAGGTTTAATCAAAATAATTTATTTTATGAAGCGAGAAAAAAAAATTAAGTTGAGCTCCCGCGTCGCAGTTTGGCATTGTTTCTTAGCAAACCCAACAGAGCCGGTGACACATTACAGATGAGTAAATACGGCACAACTGTCCTCCTAGTTACGAAATAAAGCAATCAGAATTCCCCTCCTCAGCATCCACACGAACCGAAGAACGACTTGCCTGTGCCGAGTGACCTGCTTCTCCACTGTCATGGCACCGTGACTCTGACGAAAAATAAACTTATTTCTGTGGCAGATTTCTCGATCGCACCAATCAGTGGTCGTTCGAAACAATAGCACTAGTTTTTTCTGCCCTTTCTTACCGTCGTTCTTTTCCTTTCAAAACACTATATATAACCGTCGCTGAAATAGACACCAAAATGGGAACCAAAATACATTTCTTTCGCGATGTTAATGAATTTACAATTTTGGTCCCCACCGTGTTTTTCAAAGTAAAAGCCTCTACTGGGAACAATGAGAAAGTGACGTCAGTGGAAGGCAGGTTCACTCTTTGGGCTGTAGACTTTGCTCCCAACTGGTTACAAACAGTTTCACGGTGTCAAATAAGTGTTTTTGGAAGCTCGCTCCAGCACCCGCGCAGCAGCCTGAAACGAATGCTCGGCATAGTCCATTTTTAGGGCCCGCTCGACCTGCAAGCCTGCCTTCCACTGACGTCACGGCGGAGAAAAGCGCGGGCATATTTGAATGTTGGTTTTAGCATCATTTTCACTTACCGATTTCACAATAACTATTGCGAATTTCGCCATGCTAAGCAGTAGCATACCGGGCAGGGTAAAGACCGGTGATTCCGAAAATATAATTAGTTGGAGTAGCTAAAAAAGATAATAATAATAAATGGTTATGCATTTGGGCCCGTTCTCGTTTCGCCCTTTTCACCTGGCCCTTTTCAAAACAGCCATCTAAAAATATCTTGCCTTTGACCCATCGCACTGGACTCTTTCCATACCAAAATCTTTTTTTAGGGTAATATTAATAAATACATTGATATAATATGTGTGTGTGTCTGTCACGCTACAGGCATACTCTCTCTGCTAAGTGATTTTCGCTGTGGCTAGCGTTACGTCCGGACGGAGCACTGGAAATGCGTATACCTAACCCCTCCCCCCCCCCCGCCCTCCTCTCTCTCCCCCGTGAACCTAGGAAGGCGGAGATTTGGACGTAACTTGGGTTACGTCGGACGTAACGCTAGACACTTCGAAGGATTTTAGCAGTGCGTCGAGGTCGTCGTGAAAAGCTACTAGCTGACAATAAAACAGACCGACTATTTATCGCAGCCAGATCATATTCCGAAATGTCACGTTGTTTGAGGTCTCTCGACTTGGGACAATGCCACCAATTCTATAATGCAGTGGTTCTCAAAAGGGGTCTGCGATAGGCATCCTAGGGGTCCGCGAAGCCCTGTCTCATCAGTCAGTCACGGCAATATTAGTTGTCTTTCTTCACGTTGAGAAGGAACGTTCCAATTTTCGGGAGAGTACTCTCGTGTGTATGTCAATGAGATAAGTCTACTTAACACTAGCAATTAGTTATATCCATTTATTAAATCATTATCATGATTAACCTATACCTTTCTATTCCCCTCACCCCGAACGGGGTCCTCCATCATCTCCGCCTTTCTACAAGGGGTCCGCGAAACATCAATGGTTGAGAACCACTGCTATTATGTATGCTATTTCTGTTCAAAAACAAAGTTTCCAAATTAAATGTTCATCGCTTTTGTTTCTCGTTTGCTTAGAGGAAGGGAAGCAGGCGTCAATGTACGATTCTCAGTGCGTACCTCTACACATAACATATATCTGATGGTATGTTGGGGGCCCAAGCAAGGTAAGGCTCATCAACAAAGCCGCGAAGGCATAACGACGTTAGAAGCATGCCGAACTAGTGCCATTCGGTCGTAGCGCGAACGGGCGAAATGAGAATGGGTCCAGTTGCGAAAAACACGTTTCGGATCTTATGAGAAGGTTCAAACGAGAAGGACCAAATGAGAATGGGTCGAAATGTGCAAGGTTCAAATGCGAATGGGACGTTTTGAGATACACCCCTTAAAAACCGCAGTAAAAAAAGAAAAGAAAAAAGGAGTCCGGCTCTTCGGGAGCATTACTAATCCCCCCCCCCCTTTATGCAGATACTTAAAGGGACACTAAGTGGTTTTGAGTTCGTGTTTTGATGATGACAGCTGAATTTAGACGCCCCAAGTATCCCTAAAAACCAAATAGTATAGTCATACGGTGATTATTTCTTTAATAAAATGTAATTGAAGGCCGCCAAACCTCGGATCCATCCGAAAACGAAACCACTCTCATTGGTCCTCGCACGCTTATCAAAAGTATCTCGGGCCAATGGCGTTGGACGACGTTCCGTCGCGCAGTGATCCCGAGGTAGCCGCATCGGCCGAACCTCTTTGTCATTCGAGCTTCGATCATGGCGGCGTTCTCTACGCTCGAGGACCTGATGCCGTTGGAGGTTGAAATTCTTCGGCGGACAGCCGACCTGGGGATGATTTCCTATGACGCCACTCCGACGTGCGATGTGGACGATAGCAGCGCTTCGGAGTCCTGTTCGGGTTCCGAGGACGATGAAACGCAGACCTTTTCGGGCGTTCTTCGATTTGCGGTTGGGGCAAGTCGTAACCAAACCAACGTTTGACATCGCAGCGTTACCTCTGTTACGTGATGTCAAACGATGTCGCCACGTTGACTTTCGCCTCGGGAGGACGGGGGGAAGGCTGGTTCAGACATGTGCAACGAGCGCGTACCTACGACTGCGTCCGTTGCAACCGGAGCGACCGGAACGACAGCTCTGCGCCGCGCGTACACACCTGCAACCACTACAAGCACAGCGGGTCGCCGTCAGCTGTTTGAGCGGCCCCTCTAAAAGGGGACGCACTGCTACTCAATGCCGTAACAGAATAGAGACAGACAGTTTTCTATAGCCTAAAGCTTTATTATTGATTTTTCTTGATAGGCTTGCAGGGTACAGTGGATGAAAAAAAGAAAATAAAAAGATGCCGTACGCCGTCTTGGACGATCACGACTCTATACACGACATTGCAATAGTACAAATATCGCCACACGCATTTTCTACGATTATAAAAGACAATGTAATCTTAGCAGCGATATAGCAACGTAGAAATATGATTTCGTGATCAGATAGACGTTGCGAGCGTTCAGGATTGCTAACACTAATAACTTTTCTCCGGTGATGAAAACGCGTGAAACTTCGCGTCCTTTATACGGTACGCGCCAGTAATACCTTGAACTTGAGCACACGCATGAAATGCGCCAAATAAGAAATCCGGGCGATGTTCGAGGACACAAATGCTTAGAAAGCACCACTGTAGTCGAAGTAAACAAACACGACGGCACGGGCGTTTCTGCTGTCTTGAGAGTGCCGCCACGGCATCGCCGCACGAGTAGGTGGGTCTTCCCTTCTAGTACGTGCTGGGTTATCATAACGACACACGACGAAAATTCACAGTCAAGGATAGCGCTTTTACGCGGAACGATGAGCTTTCACCACGCCGTCCACGTCGATGATCAACACCGACGCCATGTGCGCGCAGATACGTGCGCTTCCGCGCATCCCGGGGGAACGGGAAATTCACCCCCGCGGAGGAAGGCAAGGAGAAAACGTAGTCCCTTGTTTGTGAAACGATAATTGCAGTATCGCGTATTCTAAACTAGAACTATTTTACGTCTTGTGAAATTATCATGCACAACATATTTAAATAAACTGAAAATTGTTTCTTTAGCGAAACTTTACAAAGGCCGCCAAAATTTTCAAACATACGATAATTTCATTGGTCCTCGCAAGTACAGGAAAGAGTCCGCGCGTATTTTATTCCTGCGTGATTAATAGGCGGTTCTGCCTTTTAAAACTGAAGATACTCATTCACTGACACTTCCTTAACGCCATCGCACCAACAAGTAGCTTCTCCAAAAACCGCTTGAGTGTCCCTTTAAGATATATTTAGGTGCATCTTAGATTAGATATTTGTTATCTTATCAAGACGCACACGTTTGGAACGCCAAAGGCATCGCTTCTTTCTCCGAGGGTAAAAACGCTCTGTGTTGTTTGTTTATTTTGCTTGTCCGTTGTTTTTAGCGCTTTTACCCTCGGAAATATGGATCACCAAGTGAACACCCTCCGACAACCAAATCTTGTAAGAACTACTTCGCGCGGCGTACGAACAATGCGCAAAACTTCATTTTTGATGCCGACGTCGATTGGGCATCCAGTTTCGGAGTGAGGGGAGCTGACATCGGTACAAAGGGCGCAACGGGCCTACTATGTAGTGGCGGCACGTACGATTATCACACGATACCCGCCATTGTTTGCGCTACAGTCGAAAAGACGAATGATCGGAAGCGGCTGCGCGAACCGCGGCGCGTCTTTAGGTGTGAACTGTGACTGTAGAGTGTACGTAAGACAATTGCGACTCGAGAAAGATTTTTAGCCCTCGTGTCAGGTGGCGTGCTGTGCGGTGAAGAGGTGCTAACGAAGCAATGCCGCGTTCGGACGCGGGAGCTCTAACTTCAATACTTTTTTATTACTTTAGAAAACATTTTCAATAAGCTTTTAGAAAATTAAAGCGAATGAATTCTGTTCTTCTAAAATCGATTTGCTTGGTATCTTTACCTAAATGAACCACCTCAGGGTAGAATAAACGGCCATCAGGGCTGGCTAGCAAGCTTCATTATTGCCAGGTGTAAGGTAATAACTAAAGAGAAAATAATAGAGAAAACTTCTAAAATTTAAACACTTTTCTTAAAAATTGTGTTAAAAAAAAAAAAGCCGGCAAGCACAACACTTTGGACAGCTACCGCCATCTGCGAGCAGACGGCGGCAACCAGAGTTTTGTGTCGACATTTCTTTGCGGGGGACACGATCCCGGGGGGAACGATGGCCCTCTTAACAGCTCCGCTGTAAAATATTGCAACAATACGAAAATACATAGTCATCACAACATAGCAAACTAAAAAGCCGTTCGAATTTAAGAAAATAAACAGTGAAACATTCCGTAAACCACGCTCACATCGCGAAAAAAGGTTTTGCCAACAATACACAATTTTATAGTCATCACAACAAAGCAATTTAAAAGCTGTTGAATTTCAGGAAATAAATTGTGGAGCGTTTCGTAAACCACGCTCACATCATTTAAAAAAGTTTTTGCCAACAACATTTTAGTAAAAGCATAACAAATCTTAAAAAAGCTCTTAAAAAAATGTCAATTAAAGTCTGGTTGGGAACGCGTGTAAAAAATTAATTTTACGTGAATCTTTTTTTTTTTTTTTAGAGCAATATTGACGGCGCGGATGTGATTTAGTTGGTAGTCACCTCCTTTCTATTTGTTCCCTGTCTTGGCATTTTTTTTCGGCTTGGAGGAGAGGTGGATCGGCTTCGCCTTCACGTTGAGGGGGAAAGACCGAATGACCATTCCATTTTGTGATGTGGTCTTTGCGCACAGAATTTCCAATAAATCTCTCGCCGTCAATATTGCTCTAAAACTTTTTTCGCATAAAATTTTTCGGACACGTGTGTCCCAATTAAACCGCTTAAAAAAAACAGATTTTTTTTTCTTCTTAGGCAAAGCAAGGCAGAAAGTCGTGAATTTTCGTTTACAAATCGGAAATGGTCGAGTGCTGCAGCGACTTGGATGTTTGGCATAGAATGACCCAAATGCGATGGCATTTCTACGGCCACCAAACTATCAAGTCAGCGTGCTTCCGTCCGAAACCACATAGGAGACAAGGTCTCCGCATGACATCATTGTTAGTGGATCTCCGCGGGAGTCCTTGGACAAGGGGCCACATATGCCAAATTATACTTTCGCTCTTGTGGGGAGGCCGTCTTGAGCACCGCAGAATTTAAAGGGGGAGGGCGGTCGCCCCGCCTTCGATACTCCCCCCCCCCTTGTTCCGGCTTTACGCCAGGGCCCTGAGCCATATATATATAGAGTCTGAGCCATTCATTGGGAAACATAGCCTATCTACGGGAAGCACAAATTCAAATGTGGTCAACCAGAAGCCGGAAATAATACCCTGGCGGTGGTCACGAGAAACAAAATTAATAAGTGCGTTGGAGTAACTCTCGGTGACTCGAAATGGGTGTACGTGATGTTTCAATCATGGTAGAAGAGCGCGACTAGCGGAACGATCGACATAATCCGTACGTCATTCGCCGAGAACCGGGAATCTGCCGTCCGAGCGGTCCCGCTCTGTCCGAGCAAAACAGAGTTTGATGGGCACATTTGTTTCTTACATCTTTTTGGCATGATCATAATCGAAACATCACGTACACCATATTTTCAACCATGAAGAGTCACTACATTTAACCTTAGGCTCCCAATAAAACTGTTTCTCGCTACCACTGCTAGGGGATTCTTTTTGGTTTCTGGTTGGTCAGAGAGCATGCCAAGCCCTCTTTCCGAGTCTGGCGCACGCCCTGGCTCTGCCAGCGCCTCCCATTGACCAAACTCGGCCCTGCCAGGACCCAGTAAGTCCATTTGTATGTAAATATGAAATGGATAAATTGTAGCCGATATGCCATCTTTATCGGGCGGTAGCCTGCGCCACCTAGCCTACTAGATGCGCCTGTATATTGTGCGTGCTAAAACCTGATATGATGCCCTCCTCTGGTGCAGCTCGGGGAGCGCGGGGCCGGCCTGAAAACCGTAGCGGCCGCATCCAGGACTTCGACCAGCTCAAGAAGGGAGTGCCTGGCCAGCGCAACCTCTTCGAGGACCCGGAGTTCCCGTGCACAGCCGCGTCCGTCTGGGGCTCCAAGGACCACAAGTTCCCCATCGAGTGGATGCGGCCACCGGTCTGTATATATGTTGTGTTGTTTTGTCGCACACTCTCCCTTCCGCGCCCCGCGTCCTCCGCTGCGCGGATGGATGAACGTAAATGGGTGAACCCGTTAAATTGGGCTGCGGCTTGCGCCACCTGGCTAGTGTTCGTCTCGCGCCGTCCGGCGCCAGGACCGACCAAACTTAGTACAAAATAATTGACCCTGAGCATGGATATACTTCCAGCAATTTGCAAAGGAGCTATTCGCATGTCGTCATCAGCACGAGCCGTGGGTAAAGCAACTCCCGTCTGCCACAGACAACAAATTTGTCAGTACGAAAGAATCTGGCAAAAAATGGTTGTCACCACGCGCTTATCCACAAAGCATGGAGCTATGGCTGCAGCGAATGCTCCCTATACAGCTACCCCGTTTACAAGGAATGAATTTGTGGCTGAATGCAAATAACCGGAAATTAAAGCAAAGGTGCACCACGACGTCGACCTCGAGTCCCGCCGGGCCTAGTCCGGCAGTTCTGGGTGCCGGCTCCGAGAGAAAGCCGTAAGAAAAATACCCCCCCTGGGAGACGATTGGCAGGCACTGCAGTACCAGCAGTAGCAGGTGGAAGGCCTGTGAGGGCAGGGTCTGTTGCAGGACCTGCAGCAGCTGCTGGGGCTGCCTGCACGACTGCCACCTCGCTGCTCAGGTGCTCCACCCCCATTTTCCACGTCTTCTGCAGCAGAGAAACTGTTGAAATCTCAATGGACCCTCATTAGCTTTAAATGGCAACCTAGCAACCCCTAAAGCAGCGCAGAAGCCAGATGCTTACACACCTTGTATGCAAGAAGGCACACACTAGGGAAGTGGTTCTCAAGCACGGATGTTTTTGGTGACCCCATCTGAATCGGTGGATATGTTAGGGGACCTGGAATCCACCGGAGGTGGGGCTGTGAAATTAAGAAAAGTAAATGCATGCAAACAAACTTTGGAGCTCTGAAACGGAGGAGATTATATCAACCCTACTCCCTTGGCACACATGGTTTGGTCTATTTAGCTCTTTGGGACAACCAGCATCAATAAAAAACTAAATATTTATTGCTTGGCTTGACTGGTATGGTCGAGGGCATCAGGGACCCCAAAGGGTTTGCGGAATCACATTTGAGAACCACTGCCCTGTGGAGTGTGTGTGGCTCATAGTTATGCATCACTGAGTGACTCGGGCCTGCTGAAATAGTTATGGATAAGATAAGTAAGGATATTTGTGAGCTTGGGGAAACCATGAGGTATACTCTGGGGAATGTTCCTAGGAACCCAGTTTGAGAACCCACGATCCAGAGCAGGGGTCTCCAAAGAGCTTGGCTAAGGCGCCGGAATAGGGAACCGTGCCGTCACAGCCTCGAGGGCTGAAAACAAAAAAAGTAATTACAAAGAAGGAAGAATTAAAAAAAAAAACTATATGGTCGGTGACAGGTCAAGAACAAAGTGGAAGCTACTCCCACCTCTTTCCCCTTTAGCAGAGCGAATACTGGAGAGGAGGCAACCTCAGCGTTTGCTTTGCTAAAGTGAAAAGGGCTGGGAGGAGCTTAGACTTCGTTCATGATTAAAGCAATTAAAGCAAGTATTTAAAAAGTCTAACCTCATGTTGAAATGCTGTATTTAGCTAATTATGACATTACACCACAAATGTGACCAAGAAAAACTCACAAGGCATAAATCAAAGCGCGTCGGAAGCTCGGCACATTCGCGCAGTGCAGGACGAATGAGAATGATAGAACTAAGGCTCACAAAATATGCAATAGTTGTGACAGAAGACACTAAGCACAATGCACGTCAGAACGCAAATGAGGTTTAATATTGTTGCACAGACATGAAGCCGGGGACTAAGAGTGGTGAGGCTGGTAGCGTTACGATGCAGTTTCTCTCGATCTTTCTCTGGTATCTGTTTTTGTTCGGAACGCGTCGCAGCGCCGTTTTTTAGGTGCACATCGTCTTGTGCCGGTACCAGCGGCAGCAGGTCTGCTTGAGGCGGGCCGGTCAGGAGACTTACGTGGTCCGGGTTTGGAGACCCCCTGATCCAGAGGAAAAGTCTGCCATGTTCCCATATATTTTGGCTGCCTCGAAATGAAGGGGCATTATAACTTTATAAGTAATACCGGTGAGTTCAGACCACCGTAAAATCTCGAATGAATGCCTCCACTGATTGCCCATCCCATTTCCTGGCTAGATATTATACTTCGTTTAAGCTTGGGTCCAGACGCAGCCGATGCTGCAAGCACGAGCCTGTGGCCCTGAACAGTGCCTGTACTGCACGAGCGCGCGTGCTTGGCAGGGACGCTGGAAGCCCGGAGCTCGCGCTTGTAGTATCGGCTGCGTCTGGACCCAAGCCAATGCTACTAGAACTCTCAGTTGGGAAACTCACCGTTGAAACCTGGGCCGCTGGCGTCCACCGAGACCGAGCTAAATGCGACAACAGCGCCACTCTGTATCATTTGTCTTAACTGTAGCCGCCTTGAGCTTTTAGAAAGCATGTTTTTGCATAAAAACCAACGAAAAAAACTCTTTTGTAGTAACGTTCATTGGAGATTAGTACAAAACAAGGGGCGCGTGTTGTTTTCTAAAATTTTTAGTTTGCAAGTTTGGCAGTACAATTAATATTGTTTTTATACAACCATGCCTCAGCGGGGATTTCAGGTAGCGCGTCCCGAGCTAGGCGCATATTAACCTAATAGAAATCTGCGGCACGTCCGCCTGGGAGATGCGGGGTGGTACCTCGAAGCCCTTTCCACAGTATCTGTTCTGGCCTCAAAATGGCCGATTACAATCAAAAAGAAGTCACGTGCAGTTCTTAGACTGGCCGCTGCGGGAGAAATGGCGGCGTTGGGATCGTCATTAGCTCGGTTCTCGTGGACGGATCGGTGCCACTTTTTCAGAGCAGTCTCTATGGCAGTTTCCCAACTGAGTGGTTCTAGTAACGTTGACCCAAGCTGAATACGAAAAATCGCCCTCCCCCAGATTCACGTGCACAAGAAGCTGCACATTCTGGTGTGCACAAATATCGAGAATGGAGCTTTAGGCTTCGTTTTGCGGTCAAATGTAACTTATGGATAGAACTAGCTAGGTTGTAGCAAGATTCTTGTCTAGAATATTGTTATTGGTTCGTTTGAAGAAATCGGGAAATACGATATTAGACTATGAGGTACATCGCAATCGTGGGAAGCTTGTTCTGTGTGGGGCTGAATTTTCTTCATGCAAAAGTATCGCTTCTCGGCCTTTTGGCTAAGATCAAGTGTAGTGTCTGTTCTTATCGAGCAATATCTGATATGGACCTAATTGGTCCAAGATATTAAACTTATTTTTGTAAGTGGTGTTCCTCGAAGCTTGCTTCGAGGTCGCCAAGGTCGGCCCGGTATTGCACTACCTCCGGGAGCGGCCCGTCTCCCCTCTGGGGGAAAACAATAATTCCAAAGTCAGACCTAAATGTATAGGCCGCACACGGATGCAATCCCAAAACAGGGAAGCATCGAAACGTTTATTGGATGCAGTGGTGGACGCAGACATCGCCTCTCGGCCTTTCGGCTAAGATCAAGTGTAGTATGGCTTCTCGGCCTTTTGGCCACGAAGAAGTGTGATCTTCGCTTCTCGACCTTTTTGGCTAAGATCAAGTGTATTTCGCTTCAATTCAACTCATTATTCAAAGTAATCACAGACCACACTGCACAAACGCATCTAGGTCCGTAGCATATTTGGCTTGGATCCATTCCAAATGTACAAAAATCAATATTGCGGCGGTTACCTGGCACCCATGCAGCCTTTTGACCTTTTGGCTAAGATCAAGTGTAGTCCTTCGCTTCTCGGCCTTTTCGCTAACAGTTGCTTGCTGCGCCGCTGAACTCGTGGTCCTGCCCACGGGTCTTTCCGGCAGCCGCCGCCGGGCAGTGGGACTCATTGTTGAGGGTCCCACCACACAGTGTTCAGTCTCCCTGGACGAGCTCCTGGCCCACTTTACCACCACGTGGGCCCCCAGGACCTCCCTAGGGACACAAAAGACAAAAATCTGATGTGAGCTAAATAGCTCAACTACATGCCAAAATTTCTTGTCCTTCACAAGCAAATATACATATATATATACACACACATATACCGGGTGTTTTTTTTAAGTTAACAGAAATTGTTTTAAAAAAGCCGTGAAAGTTACACTTAAAGGGCAACTCCGCTTCATTTTTGGTTTTGAAAAAACAATGCAGTCCTCTTCAGCATCGCCTAGGAAGACCAGACGCCAAATATTACGACGCAATTCTGTCTAAATGTTTCTTAAACAGTCCGGCAAACTTTGCAACTCGCCAAGTTGCCGAAATCGGCTGACTCGAGCGGGCGAATTCAGGCGCAACCAACAGCGCAGTCAAGGCTACGGCATGGGCGGAGCCAACATTGAGCTAAACGTCATCTCCGTGGCCCCCTTTTGCTTGTTTTTACTTCTCCGATCGAGCGTAGCGCATGACGTCAGCAACGTTGCCTCTCTGCGCTCAGCGGTGTCCACGTGATTGGCGTACGCGCCTGCGCAGTTCGCTTTTTGGGAGCAGACCGGCCGCCCGCCGTGGTCCCGCCGTTACCGCTGTCTTTCGCGTCACAACCACTGTCGTCGTCTCACCGTTTGTGATTATTGTCTCTCGGAGTTTCGTCCACACTATGGATACCACGTGCGTAGACTTATGCCGCAGTTGTGCAGACGTCGAACGCCGTAGACACCAAAACGTGGCGAAGAGTGCGGTGCAGAGCAGACGACACTCGCGCCTGCCACACGCCCGCCCCCAACCCGCCCGTCGTTCGGCCGAGGATCACGTGACATCTCGTACCACGTGATGGCCATGTACTTGGCGGCCCGAGGCCAATGTTGCCGGACGGCGCCGAAGTTTCGGTTTCGATTTCCGCTCGTGTTTAAAATTAGATTTAAAAATATATATCCCATTTTTCGCGAAGCAAATGACGTAGTGTCTTTTAGTAGGGCTTTTTGACTCGAAATCACTCATTATCCTGAAATCTTCGGAATTGAGCGGAGTTGCCCTTTAAAGGGGCCCTGCAATGGCTTTTTTACTAATTTTTAATTTGCACCAAACCTGAGCGCACTGAACATAGTAACTTAATGACACTTTTCTTTTCTCGAATTTCGATTTATTTTAGAAGTTATAGGCAAATTAAGATTACAGAAACAAGCAAAAAATAACCTCCTTCATGACGTCCTTGGTTGCTTGAGTGGCCGTGAACTAGACGAGGGATGGTGAGCTGAGCGAGCGCTCACGGCTGCCGTACTCCGTGTCGACGGCGCGAGAGGGCGCCACTAAAGCGTGTTCTGGATAGGCTGTATGTAGCGGGCAGCTAGAGCGGCTCTCATTGCATTTGCTGCGCGATCAAACACAAATTAGGCATGACACTTCATTGGCCACAAACGACAGCAAACACGGGATAAAGATCAGTTCAGAATGGGAGCCACTTCGCGCTGCCATACCGCGAAACGGCCAAACCGCAAGACAAAGCTGCTCACCGAAGGCCTTGGGAACGCTCAGAGCCGGCCGGGTCTTTCGGTCCCTACGGCCGCAGCTCCGCCTTGTACATCCGGGACCTTTCCGTGTCGGCGCCTGATCCCACTACTCCTTTCTAGTAGGCGCCGCCTTTTCCACCGATTGGTGGCGGATATGTCGACGGATCATTTCTTGTTTCCGTACTTTATAAACTGCATTTGTTTCTTTTCTGATCTCAAATACTGAACAAAAACTACTTTTATAAATAATTGAAACGGTTCGCGCCACTTATATTTTCTATTTCGACTAAAAAGGAGCTTTTAGCGGCTCTGACCAGTAGTAAGCCCAGGACCTAAGACGTCACATTTCGCGCGCTTTCGGTACCGCGGGTCGCCCCCGTCGGTGGAGGAGGTTTCCGCGTCGTCCGGTTAAAATATGACGCACTGATATTTAGTGACTCTCTCCGTGCCCGCTGGCTTTCCCGAACCCCAAGAGACGTGGAAACCGCAAAAAAGGTAGACGCTTAATTATGATTGCAGGGCCCCTTAAGCGGTTTGTGCAGGTGAGTTATACGGCTAGGGCAGTGGTTCTCAGATGGGGTCCGCGAAGATAATCTAGGGGTCCGCGAAGCCCAGCTTCATCAGTCAAGCCCGGAGATAAAAGCTGTTCTTTTCTAAGATTGTGAAGAAACGTTCCAATGTTTGGGTGAGCTTTCTCGTGTATATGTCAGAAAAGAGAGCTCTACTTCCTACAAGCCCTTACTTATATCAGGTTTGTTAAATCACTTTCCCTCACCACGAACGGGGTCCTCCATCATCTCCGCCGATCCACAAGGGTCCGCGAGACATCAATGGCTGAGAACGACTGAGCTGGGGGATAGTATAGGGGGCTAATCGTAACGATTAGTCGGCTAATTAATTAAAAATTCGTTAATTAACTTTACAATTAATGAAAATATACATATGGTTCCAATTAGAAACTTGCTGAGCGTCATCGAAAACAACTAAACTCTTTTTTATGACGATATAAGACAGGGGAAGAATTTTACGAGCGTTCTGAAAAAGCGCCCAGTTTGGACGCGGTTCTAGGGTTTCAGTTCCTGATCGAAGCGCATTTTTGCGGCCGTGGTTCTGCTCCCTGGTGGTCGCGGCGCGAGCCGCCATTCTCGGCTCCCTCGTAAGATCGGGGGAAGTAGGGCGTACGTGCGTTGCGCTTCTCAGCCACTGGGGAGCAGGACTGCGGGCTGCAGAGATGCGCTACCATAAGAAACCGAAACCTAGAAACGCGTCCAAATGAAGCGTGTCTTACAGAACGCCGTAAGATGCTTCCCCTGCGTTATATCTTTCTAAAAGATTTGGTTTAGTGGTTTTCGATGACGCTCTGAGCAAGTTTTTAATTGGAACCATATGTCTACTTTCATTAATAAAAAAGTTAATGAACGAATTCTAATTAATTAGCCAACCTGATCGTTACGCATTACTGACCTGCACAAACCGCATAAATCTTAATTTCACGGCTTTTTCTTTAAACAAATCTTCTTAAGTTAAAAAAAAAAAACACCCCATATATCTGTGTGTGTGTATATATATATTTGCTTGTGAAGGACAAGAAATTTTGGCATGTAGGTTGAGCTATCTAGCTCACACCAGATTTTGTCTTTTGTGAAAATTGTGTCACGTCCTAGACGTACGGCCATCTTTGAACGTGCGCCATCTTTGAGGGAAGTCGCCTTGAACTTTTGATAGTGGGCAGACAAAAGCGAAATACCTCCTCAAAATGGGAAACGCATAGGTGTGATGGAAATGGATAATGAAGGAACTCAGAATTCCGGAGCGGTGGTTGTAAGAAGAAAGATATTATTTACAGAGTAAGAAATCAAAAATAAAAGTCAGATAGAGTAGAAAAACAAGTTACGAGAGTCATCAAATTATGTACAAAGTTCAGTCCGCCGACTTCGCGCTTACGGCTCACACGATGGTATTGCCGAGAAGACGCCTCGTTGTCGCAACGTTGATTCTGGAGCCTAGCAGGCTGGGTCGGCCCAGGCGTAGGTTTGCTGGCTGCAGCTTGGCTAACTGCGGCGGTCCACGGTGTGCAGGTTCAAAGTCCCCACGGGCCTGTTGGCGCCCGTCCGGAATCTTCCTAGACTGCCGGGACCGCTGGTGTTGAGCCGGGTGCCGATGCCCAACCGCCTTTTTCGAGCGCCTCGAGCGTGTGTCACGTTCACTCTCCTCGTGTCGTCCTCCTCTTCTTTTTTCTTATACCCATTTCTTGATCCGGTCTTGCAGTCTTCTTCATCTTTGATCATCCATGTGATCACAGCGTTCATCTGCGTCGTCTTCCTCGTCGTTTCTTCAGCCCACATCATCACATAGGATTGTGCATGTGCACTGAATTTCCGAATAGTACTTTTGAATAATACACTACACACTTGGAGGTTAACTGCGATATTCATAACCTTTCGAAGTGTTGATCTCATCAGGTCAGTCTCGCTGAGCACGCTTGTTACCGAGCACCGGTCCATGCAGTTAAGCAACAGCCGGGAAAGCAAATGTTGATTGCGGCGGGTTAGCCCCGTTGAGCGAGGTTCTTGCCGAGCACCGGCGCACTGCGGATAAGCGACAGCCCCGGGAGCAGTGGCGTCACAAGGGGGGGCGGGGGGGGGGCGGACCGCCCCGGGTGCAGGGCTCAGGGGGGTGTCGCGGCGGGCCACGAGACGGGGGGGGAGGTCGGGGCGGGCCACGCCAGAGTGGCGGGGGGGGGAGTCGCAGTGGGTCACGCGAGAGCGCGGTGGGAGGGGGGGGTGTCGCGGCGGGCTACCGCCCCAGGCGCCGCTGACCCTCGTGACGCCACTGCCCGGGAGTAAGTGTTGATTGCTGGGCGGGCTAGCCCCGTTTAGTGCGCTTCTTGCCGAACAGCAATGCACCTTAGAATATGAATCACCAACTCGCCCAAGTTTCCATTTTATCAAGTGAAAATAAGTGTTGATCGTGATGGGCCGTTGAGTGTGCTTCTTACCGAGCACCCGTGCACTGCGGGAAAGCAACAGCTGCGAAAGCAGGTATTGATCGCGGCGGGCTAGCCCCGTTGAGTGCGCTTCTTGCCGAACACCGGCGCACCTTAGAAAATGAACCACCAACTCGGCCAAGTTTCCATTTTATCAAGTGAAAATAAGTGTTGATCGTGACGGGCCGTTGAGTGCGCTTCTTACCGAGCTCCCGTGCACTGCGGAAAGCAACAGCCAGCGAAGCCAGGTATTGATCGCGGCGGGTTAGCCTTGTTGAGTGCGCTTCTTGCCGAACACCGGTGCCTTAGAAAATGAACCACCAACTCGGCCAAGTTTCCATTTTATCAAGTGAAAATAAGTGTTGATCGTGACGGGGCCGTTGAGTGCGCTTCTTACCGAGCTCCCGTGCACTGCGGGAATGCAACAGCCGCGAAAGCAGGTGATTGATCGCGGCGGGTTAGCCTCTGTTGAGTGCGCTTCTTGCCGAACACCGGTGCACCTTAGAAAATGAACCACCAACTCGGCCAAGTTTCCATTTTATCAAGTGAAAATAAGTGTTGATCGTGACGGGCCGTTGAGTGCGCTTCTTACCGAGCTCCCGTGCACTGCGGGAAAGCAACAGCCGCGAAAGCAGGTATTGATCGCGGCGGGTTAGCCTTGTTGAGTGCGCTTCTTGCCGAACACCGGTGCACCTTAGAAAATGAACCACCACACTCTGCCAAGTTTCCATTTTATCAAGTGAAAATAAGTGTTGATCGTGACGGGCCGTTGAGTGCGCTTCTTACCGAGCACCCGTGCACTGCGGGAAAGCAACAGCCGCGAAAGCAGGTGACTGATCTGTGGCGGGTTAGCCCTCGTTGAGTGCGCTTCTTGCCGAACACCGGTGCACCTTAGAAAAGAACCACCAACTCGCTCAAGCTTCCATTTTCTCAGGCGAAAATAAGTGTTGATCGTGACGGGCCGTTCAGTGCGCTTCTCACCGAGCACCCGTGCACTGCGGGAAAGCAACCGCCGCGAAAGCAAGTGTAGATCGCGGCGGGTTAGCCCCGTTGAGCGAGCTTCTTGTCGGAGCACCGGCGCACTGCGGAAGAGCAACCTGCCGCGGAAGCAAGGAATGGTCGCGGCGGGTTAGCACCCGTTGAGTGTGCTTCTTATCGAGCTCCGGTGCACTGCGGAAAAGCAACCTCCGCGAAAGCAAGGGATGATCGCGGCGGGTTAGCCCTCGCTGAGTGCGCTTTCTATCGAGCACCGGTGCACTGCGGAAAAGCAACCTCCTTGAAAGTAAGGGATGATCGCGGCGGGTTAGCCCCATTGAGTGCGCTTCTTGCTGTGCACGGACACTCCGCGGAAAAGGAACACCCGCGCAAGCGAGCTTTCTTCCATGGGGGCTGCTTTTGCGCAGTGTACCGATGCTCTGTAAGAAATGCGCTCAATGGGGCTAACCCGCCGTGATCAACACCTCGAAAAGTTTGTATACCACATGTCTGCTTAGCAAAAAATGACACTTTCAAAGCTGGATGGTGCACACACGCACCTGGTGTATTTAAGAAGAAACAGAGGCTTCGTGGAGGTTGGTATCTGCATTGCAGTAAAATTTTCAAAATTAATCTGGTTATTATGCGTGAGTATATGTTGGGCAGAAAGGTCCTGACAACCTGTGTTCGCCATTTGTGTCGCACCTTTTTTTTTAAACCCAAGATTGATTAAAGGATATTTAGGCATTGAAATAAGATACATACATTCCTTTGGTTAGGTATAGCTAGGCTTAATAGCTTTATTTTACGTCAAATCCATTCTCTGCACGCTTCCCCAATGTTGGTATTGGACTTTCTGAGAACAAAGTTCTAAATATAATTAGGTTAAAGTTGACTGAGCTTAGTAGTGGACAAGTGGAAGCTTGGGGACAACCTTTACGTGTTCAACTAAATTTCAGTTTAAGCATGGCGCAACGTTAGTGAAAAGGCTCGGAGAAACTGTTCTATTTTTGATTTGAAAATGTTCGCCCAAAGCCACCATTCGCTTCAAACACAAAATCTACTATTCGCACATGCCTAGGGAATTGCAATTTCTTCCGAAGATGTATCGTACTAGTCGCAGTCGCATCGTCACTTTCTTGTTAAGTAGAGAATCTGACGTAATGTGTGTGTAAACATGTTGGTGATGTGATTTGCTATGCCATATTTGCCTTCTAAATTGCAGTAAGAAAATTTTATTTTCCCCTTTTTTCAAAAACAAGAGCTGATCAACCACTCCCTTCTCTCCAGGGTTCGTTCTACTAAGGTGGAAAGGGTGGAGGGTTTTGCAGGACGTGCTTGTCCCTTTGCTTAACCTGCGTCACCATCCAGAGGTCGTCAGCACAGGCGCAGATCGGACACGACTACTGCTTCAATGTTCGGCTGGAATCGTGTCCTCGCTGATTGCATACAGGTCCCAGCTGAAGACTGACACAGCTCTTATATCCAATCTGTGCCCTGTGCTGACCTCCAGTGATCGGCATAGAAAGTCTAGCGCCGGCTTCATTGAGCTGACTGGCTTCAGACTCTTTACAACCATTCAAATTCTCCAAATGTATATTTTCTCTGGTAACAAAGTTTCTGATTTTACTGTGGTGCCTGGAATGTGTCCCCGACTGGTGTGTTTAGTGCATCCAAAAAAGTGGTACCTCCATTTCCGCCTGACGCCGCCGTAGAAATTTCACGATGTCGCCGGCCATGATCCTGGCACAACCACCACAGTCGAAGCAGCTGTGGTGGTTGTGCCACACGCCTGTTCCGCTGCAGGTCGCTCTTCAGCTTGATTTAACAGCCTAGGGAGGCCTCGGCAGCCGGGAGTTGGGATGCCACTGACAACGATGACGCATTGGCTCGTGCCTTTTGCCGGTGCGCCAACCGCCAGGATTTCAATATCCGGCAGCGTGACACTCGGGCTTTTCCGACGCCATTTGTTGCCACTCGGGACTGCTTCTGATGTATGGGGAGGGTAGGACACTAGACACACTAGTCCGAGACCTTTCCAGGCGGCTGTAATTATACTTTGAAATTGACATTGTTGTTAGAAAAGTTTTACATAATTTCGTAGTGCTATTTTGAGTCTTGGTGGGCAGTTTAGCTGTCAGTGTAGCGGCCTCTCTTGCGAGCTGAATGCATTGCGGGGGAGTGACATCCGTGTAGCGGACACGTCGACGATCAACTCGCGCTGTATAATGGGCAGGATTGGTTGAGATGATGGTTACCATGTAACAACCATTTTATTCGTGCAGACTCCAAAGTGCCAAACTTAACCAGAGTGCATCAAAGCTACACCGAATTAAGCTAGATTCTAATCTGACTTCGCATGAAAAATGAGGTCTGCACACTGTGACATTGGAGCACAATGTCTCGTGTTGTGTTCAGCACAATAACAGAGCCCTCATGTTTTGTCTGAAATAATTTTGAGAACACAGTGTATACTTCGTGGAAAATGTTCTCGTGGGCTCGATTCGTCAAAGCATCCCTGAATTTATTTCAACTTCTTTATCCGAAGGTACAAATCCAATGTTTCGACAAGCTGGGCTTGATTTCTTAGGAGAATGTTTTAAGCGTTCAAACGATTAACAGTCGGTTCTTGGTGGAAAAAAAAAATGGCTTCTTTCTTTGTCATTTAAAATGAAGCAGAATTCTGAAGTATTGTCCAGCTCATTTTGAAGCATTCTGGCTTGTAAATTAAATAATAAAAAAAATGTTTGGCATAATGCATATGTGCGTACCTCGAGCGTCAATTTGAACATTATCAACTAAACATATTTTCTGAAAGAGCACAAGAAACTGAGCCTCTCAGTAGCAAATAAATTTGCCCAAAATTTTTAAAATAATTTTTAAGAATAGGAAATAACGATAAATAATGGTTCTGTCTTCACTGGTCTGTCATTTTGTTGCGATGTCAGATGTTGTATGAGGATCAGCATGTGGGCATGCTTGAGCCTGTCCTCACCCAGCGTCAGAAGCAGTCGAAAGGCCGTCGGGATTGTCTGTGGGAAATAATAGGCCGCGATTCATCGAGTTTGTCAGAGTCCAGCAATGGAATGACCAGCAAATGTTATGGTAAAATTTTCAGCACAATATTTCAGACGATTTACCATTGGCATTTGATTCGCCGGCATAGCTCCTCCCATAGTACCACCTGTGGCAGCTGCATCTCGCAATCCGCCGACATCTGGACCCAGGTGTCGCTCTCAGAAGTAGATGATATGGAAGGTTTTGTTTGCTAGCTTTAGTGTAAACTGTTTTCTAGCACAACGCAAACGCTTTGGAGCCGGCATTCGTGTCACTGTGCTCAGACCCACTTCAGTCGAGAAAGACTTTTGTAGGAAACCAATGAGATGTCATCCTGCAGCATTTCTTTGTGCTGTAACCAAACACAATCCGCCTAACCACAGAGGCTCACTTGGCTCCACTTTGCACAACGCCGAAGGGACAAAGGAGCCGTCATCTGTTCTTAGCTCCAACATTTGGCGTCATGAGCACCCCTGCTCAAGGTTGCCAGTAGTGTGAGCAGCTTCAGCAATTCGGACATGTACACGTAAACTTCAAAATTAGTTTTCTCGAAAGAAAATTATTATTTTGAGGAGATATTTTAGACATACTCAGGGGTGGATCATGGTGAGAAATTTTATAGAAATTGATGGCCATCAATATTTTGCCGGTGATTTCCTTGTGAGTTAGAAGCCAGTCAATAGGTAACAAAAGTATGAATAAATATTTTGGTGTGTATGTGTGAGGATTGAAGGGTGGGATTATTGTCTTTTTTGTTGGTAGAGATTCAAACAGCCTGCAATCTAATTTCCGAGTCACTTGGCAGGGATATGATCCTGGCCCTGGGACCCATACTACATGGCCCCCATTACCACAGACGAAAAAGTTTGGTGTAATTCTCAGGTTGCTCATGATGTTGCTCAAGATGCTTAAGATGTTGTTTATGGTATTGCTCATGATGCTCACAATGTTGCTCACAATGTTGATCATTATGCTGCTCACAATATTGGTCGTGGATGTTGCTCAATGTGTCAACGTTGATTATTGTGTTGCTCATGATGTTGCTCATGATTTTTCTTGTGATGTTGCTCTAATGTTGCTCACAATGTTCCCTGCGTAACGTTGCTGGTGATATTGCCTAAGATGTTTCTCAAGATGTTGCTCATGATCTTGCTCATGCTGTTGCTTGTAAGCCCGATATCTTTTTCAGGAAATATGTCGACATCCAAAGCTGTTTGTAGAGGGCGTCGGCCAAGGTTCGACGTCTGTTCAAGGCAGCTGTTTGTGAGTTCTTGGTTCTTGGTGTTTTTGGTGTCACCAAACAACGTTTTTGAGAGCCGTCCATACATGTAAGACATTTCATACATTACTCCAAAGCTACATGCTGCTTCAGGAAAACCACCCAAAGCATATATATTCCATAATTAAGCGTAACAAATCAAAATGCACATGCATGTAATGCAAGCATGGCATATTTTGCGCTCCCCAGGTTTCTCAGAATGATTGAGACAAGTTTACATCCTTTATAATGAATTAGTATCATCCAGTCCAGTTTTCAACACTTCTGCAGTACACTTGTCACTTTGTATGTCATGTCAATCTGAACATGCTCTATCGAATGCTGCAGGCAACTGCTGGATGAGTCTCCGGCGGCCAACCTGACGCTGAACGACGCAGCTTTTCTACCGTGTGGAAGCCGGAGGACCAGGGTCTCTCGGACTCGGACTATGCGGGCATCTTCCACTTCCGCATCTGGAAGGCCAAACCGCTGGATCGACGTGGTGGTGGGACGACCGGTCTGCCCAACACTGGACGGGGCGCCCATCTTCATGAAGTCACGCGCCGGGAGACGCAGTTCTGGAGCGCACTCCTCGAGAAAGCCCATGCCAAGTGCGTTGTTTCTCCCCTCTTACCCTACTCTGCATTGCCGTGCTCACGGGCTGAGTCGGCATAGTGTGCGGCTTCCACGCGAAGGCATGGGTCTCGGAACCTACCATCTTAGTTCTTTATTTCTTTTTGCAGCCCTGCCAGTAGATGTTCTAGTAGAATTTTATAACATATCTGCTTGTTACTGTTCAGACCATTCTAGACCATTATGGCTGTCAAAAAGTAGCTGTGACTGGCCACATCGGGTGTAACCTTTGTTGGTTTAGTTTTGCAGGCATTCATTCAACATTTATTTTCAGTTCTATATTCATCTGATTTTTTTATTTGTGACAATATCTGGAATTGGGCAGCCGCTGAATTGAGGGAATGACTGGTCTAGTGGTCTAAAGGCCAGCTTGAAAATGAAAGCTTGGAAGTTTTTAAATTTATGTTTCAAAAAAAAGAAAAAACGGTCACCAAATGGTAAAAAAGAGCTTGCTTTTGTGTAAGTCTCGTTGAAATGTTAGGTGCTGATGGATAAACACTTTTTGTTCACATTTTGACCACTGAAAAGCATGGTGAAAGAGCCAAAAGCACGCACCCGATCTCGCCACACCGCTATTTTCTTCTGCATAATAAATTTGTCTGCTATGGTCACTACCTATCATGGCAATGAAGCCTTTGCTGTATAGATGCACACACGAATGCACAGTCTGGAGCCAAAACAGCTGATGTCATTTTCCAAATGTGGCAATAGGCTCCGAGCCACAAAGGCTTCCAAACAGACAGCAGTACGATACGTGCGGTTGCCCCTTGTTTCGCTTAGAGAAAATGATGATAATCTCAGGTCGAGCTTGTGCCAAACCTGGTCGGAACCACCAAGGGTTTGGCAGACGATTACCCCCATTCTCAGCGTTGACCGTTGCGCCGGTGCATCCGGCTTTGGCTAGCATTGCCGCATTGATTTTAGCAGACGCATGCTTCAGTCTCTACGTTCTCATGTGCGTCCATGCAGCAGACGCTTTGTCGCCATGTTTTGTTTTGTAAGGTCCACGGCACCTGGTGCTTTATAGAACAATAGAGGCTGTGGTTTCTGACCAACTCGGGAACGTCGGGACGAACAAAGAAAAAAGTGGTGGAGAGGTACTGTGGTAGGACAAGGAGGAGACATTACTTGCACCTGAGGTCCCTCGTCCCTCTAGCCACCATGAACAATTATAGCGCTGTTTGGCGACAACCAAAACAAACTGCTTAACAACCCGAGAAAGCTCCCATAGCACCTGCTGTTTCCTTGTAGGTGGCACATTAGAAGTCTACCAGCCATGCAAGCCGAAACTGTTCATTCAAATTTTCAAGTTCCCAAAAGTCGAGTGGGTAACTTTAAAGTACTACATAGAATGGAGACATTTCTATATTATCTGCTCGCTTCCTAACACAGCTTGTGGGAACCCCAGATGGGAGTGCATAACCTTGGATGCTTTACCGAGCTGCCGAATGGGATTATATGATTTTTGGCCTGACCAGTGGTACTTGACAAGAGAACATTGTCACTAAAAACTTTTCTGCTGGTGCTGCCACTGCTGCCGCTGCTGTCTGAGGCATGGCGGGGCAACCAACTACTTTATCAGTTGGTTGTGTAACACTAATGTGCACCAGTTTTTGTGTCGTCTTAATTTTGTGTTAGTTGATTAGTGACTTAAGAGTCTCTCTACCGCACTTATGGCCCAGCTTTGCACATGCACATCGCAGTGCTAAATCAACTCTAGTGAACAGTGCTGATGCAGCACCAACTTGAATGGGACACTTATCATACTCTGACACATTGCTATATCTGCACTCCATCACTAATATAGCTCCCACCACTACATCAGCATCGTGGAGCACTGGCTTCCAGTGCTGGCTAATAGCACCTGAGGTATAGTGCTGTGGTGTATGTGTGGACAGGACTTGGAGGCTGCATGAATGCTCAGCGGTTTCACTACGATACATGTATATAAGAGAACATCCGAGGCTTATTCTTTCACCGACTTCTACATTAGGCAACTTGAAACTGGGCTACACACATACGATAAGCGACTTTGTTTTTCATGGGCTCAGTACCTCGCGAAGACAAAGAATTGAAGTACGTGTTTCGGAAACATTTCGCGAGCACAAAAAGTTTGCAATTTGGAGCTGTCTTTTATGTATTGGTTACAGTGGAGTGGCATGTCGACGTGAGTAACTTTTTCTGCAAGTCTCGAAATTCGCCAATAGTTGGAGTCCTCTCCAAAATCGTGTCCTTTACGGTTTGTGGCTCGCGATGGCTTCTAAACTTTCTGACCACTGTCTTCGTCAACGCATGGGTTCACGGGAGCTACGGGAGCCCTGGGCGGGGGCTCTGGCCTGCGCCGAGGCCATGGAGGACTTCACGGGAGGAGTGACGGAGCAGATGCGACCTCAGGAGCCCCCCAAGCACCTGCTTGTCTGCTCATGATGAAGGCGTACCAGCGGTCCTCGCTCATGAGCTGCTCCATCCCTGTGAGTGGGGCTCAGCGCGCACCGCACCACCGGTCCTGGACTGCTCTGCGTCGAATCCTTACTAATCAAACGGGAGTATGAACAGGCAGCTTGTGCTGCAAAAACATGTTCACAAAAGCCTTTAACGGGAGAGTGTTTTTTTAATGCATTAGCGTTAGTACCCTTACAGGGAAAGAAGCTGATGGCATCCATCTGTGCACAAAACAGTGGAAAGGGAAGCCGCTGCCAAGCGTGCAAGGCGGGCAAATGAGACAGAGAAGTGGAAGCAGCGCACAAGCTCGGCCAGCTCGAAGTGCAGAGCAAGAAGCGCACAGCGGATGCGGGTCTGCCTTGCGACAGTGGTTGGTGGCGAGGCTGCTGCTGGAAAAAGGTAAGGAAGATCCGTTGGGGAATCCTTAGGGAATGCGTTGGCATAACCTTTGGGTAACCCCACCACCGCGTCCAACCCTTTAGGAGCACGCTAACACTGACCCCCGTAAATAACCCAAAAAGAGTCGTTAAGATATAAAGGAAGCAAAGGGAGAAAGCCAAAGGGGAAGGCTAATGCAGCATTCCTCAAAGGGGGACGTGTATGGCGTTTTTCAAGGGTCGTGCTAACACATTTCCTAAGGATCCACCAATGGACCTTTCTTTAATTTTTCTGTAAGGTTTGGTGTTTACACTGTAGACACTGAATGCTCAGGGCGTGGCCTATTATTAGGGTTCCATGTTTTCGGATAAATCCGAAAAACTCGGAAAAACACCCGCCGGTAAAATTTTGGTCAATTCGGATTTATCCGATAAACTCCGAATTTCGATGTGCCAATCCCCCCTCCCCCACACACACACACACGCACACAAAAGTATTTTACAATTAATGGTTTGATCAGCGCGTAGAGTCAATGGTCCTGGGAAAATGCCACCACACTTATGTTTCAAATTTCGGTCAGGACAACAGGTCATTGTACTTTCGGGTCACGACAAAAGTCACTGTTTATGTTTCCAGTTTGGGTCATACTATTTGTGCTTTAGAGGAAGGAGAGGTTGTGTTTTTGTAACAGTGAAAGCTATGGACCATAGAGATTGCATAAAGTGGGGAAGAGGGACAGTTGAAACTTCTCTATTACATCCTTTACCACTCTACCTCGCGCAGCCGCGCGGTAGGTTGATGGAATAGTATGGAATGAATACAAGCTTCCCAGCGACTACCTCCAGGAGTTTATTGATTTTAAGGTATCGACATTTATCGAAGCAACACTTGTGTGCAACTTTTGTCGTAGGACAAATTAGTATTGCCAGTAGTAATGGCACCAATGCCAAATACAACTGAAGAAAATATTAATTGATACAATCGCGTTTTTTTTTGTCCAGCATACGTTTACACCCGGATATTATTTATTTATTTTTAATAAGAAACACTGCGAAATTAAACTCCGAATTTCGGAGAATTGGGAATCAAACAAAAATAAACTCCGATAAACTCCGAATTTTCGGCAAAAAATAAACTCCGAAAACATGGAACCCTACTTATTATCTTGAGCTTTGTGGTTTGTTGTAGCGACCATAATACCGCGGTCTCATTGACCTCGGAGAGATAATGAGATGTGTGAGACTTGCCGCGCCCTGCTTTTCTCAACTTGTCGGCGACTATAACTTTAACTAAGCGCCAATTCTGTGGTTTGGAGAATGGTGTTGCACCGTATGCATATTTACAGAGTGTGACACTGTCAGTGCGAACAGGCAATTGCCGTTTTTTCTGTTTCTATCTTAGAAGTGAAAGGCTGTCATCAAAACTACTGTATTGTGGTGTAAAGTGCTTCTTCAGGAATCCGGCCTAAGCTGTGCACTCCGGTTCTTTGGAAGGGAAGGGGGGGAGGGTTCAACCCCAAAACATTCTCTCTGCCTATACCAATGCTGGTGCTGCTCAATATCGTCTGGGTAAGCTTCAGAAAAGTGCCGATGTGTTCCTACTGTGTTGTGCAGTGTACCTGGCTACCGCAGTCTGCACCATTTGTGCCGTTGGCATACTGGCTTGAAGCGAATGTAGAGAGTTCTACGTGATTTTCTGGCTTGTCTTGGCATCGGCATGCTCCAGTGGACTTGCTCCTTTTGCAAAGCCCTCTCTGAACTCTACTCTTATTTTGCCTTGCTCTTTCCTACAATCTAAACGGTATGAACCTTCTTCGAAAGTTGGTCTGGGCCACCTTACGTACGCTTCATTTCACTTAACGATGGATTGTGGCGGACGTTATAAGCCACCTAAGTTAATCTAATGTAGTGTGAGTGTCGTGTGGCCTTTGGGAGCGGCGCAGCGACACGCGGGGCTGCTTAGTCATTTAACACGTTCATGGCGCTGGATGGGCTGGCGTAACTTGTTGCGTCCGCTGCCGTTCATTGTAAAGTGACTCGCCTTATAGGTGGTGGCTGAGGACGTTTAAAATACCTCAGGATCCGGCACGACATCACGCTGAGTGATGCCGAAAACTGCTAGCAATCCCAAGCTGCTTTGCGCTTGCACGTCCCCAGCATCGTCCGCTATCAAGCTCTGCTGGCTCGCTTACTCCATTCGGCGCCCGTTTCTAGCTATACTCGGCGCCAACTATTTTACGCTACATTGTCGAGGCTAGCATAGCTTCTGCAGTGCTGCAGCTTTGCGCTGCTGCGAGGAGCATGTGGCTTTGTCTCGCGTCTCGTTTTGCGCGTGCTCTCGTGTGGAGTCGACTCCATACGAAGCCACAAGCTTGTGAAAGTAGCTCTGAAGGCGTTGGAGCATTGCGGAAACTACGCCAGCCTTAAAAACGAGGTACAAAATAGGAGACAATGAGTATGGCCTTCGAGAACTGTCGGTACCTACTTTGTGTCGTTGTCTTCGACCGGTTTAGATTTCTGTGGCATCTCGTTACGGCTGCAAAGAAGCATCCTATTGAATGGCAGTTTTCCTAAATAAATGTTGGACACCGTTGTACCGCTTGCCAAAGTGTATATCTAAAACCATCTGACGTCAGCAGTCAAGTTTTGTTGGTGTTCTGAGGCACTGCTATTTGACATTGGAAGCGGAGGGTGCAACTCTTCGGTACAAGCTTCATGTTCATTGGTGCTGTGCCATTACAATAGCTTGATTCATTTTGGTTTTTGTGACTGTTTCTGAATATCCCTTTTATTTCAGCTGCACATTGGACTGCCAAGCTTTTTTGCTACTAGTATATTTTATATGTTCAACACTTGTTTTCCCATTGTTTGTCGGTCATTTTGGCACTGCGAGCCTCGAAGCACAGAGAATGCTGCACATCCTTGCACAATGCCTTGCACCTCGTTTACAAGCTTTCATTTGACTAATTGTAATTGCTCTAGCTTTCATTTGAGCATTGCCCCATGCTTAAAATTCACGCGAGGCTTTCCAGTGGGAAACTGAAGGTTTGTTGTCATATGTATTGTACACAGATCAAACGAAGCCTATTGGAGCTAATAAGTTCTTTGCTGGCAGCCTTTAATGTCTGCCAGCAGTGCCGCAGTAACAGGGTGAGTTATTTAGTTTTTTCAATATTTAAGGCTCTCACATTTCATGCAGGATGTGCAGCATTTTCCAAGTTTTCTTGGTATTTTTCTGTGCATAGTGCATGCTTGTTTCACATCATAGAATCCAGGCAAAACTATTTCACTTAACAGTGGTTTAATGAATGGCAGTCATTTTGTCTCATGTTTGTTTTGTCGAATGATGTTTGAGTGAATGTGCTGAGCAAGCTGCTATCACTGACATGAGTAGAACACAGCGTACGCTTGCTTTAGACAGCACCACTGATGTAATCTAGAGGTCAGCACCACTGAAGTTATGAAGAAGTTGCTTCTGTTCATGGTTTTGTTGGCACTTCGCTCAAGTGGATCTCATCCACATTTCATTCATTTCAAGGTCTTCTCAGCAAATAGTACCATTCACTTGAATGAGTGCTATCATTTCTCTCAAATGTTGCTAGTTGGAAGGTTGTTCCATAAAATAAATGCATGCGCATGTTTTTTTTTTTTTTTTTTTCTGAACAGTGTTATGCGGTTTTGACAGTGTTTTTATTTGAGATTTTGTTTTTGAACTCATGTTTTCTTTGCGTAGGTGGGGTCCATACCTGAGGAAAAATTGGCAAGCGGTTTGGTCGCTGGTCATGCCTACAGTATCACAGCAGTTAGACTTGTGAGTCTACACTTTTATGCCAAGTTTTTTGTCGGCTGCAAAGAATTCGTCATAGTGATGTTTGACTGTACTACAAATAAATCGCCCGAATCTGGCGTAAAATACCGTGGAAGTGCCCATTTCATTGAAGCACCCACTACTAACATTTCCCAAACTTGGAAATTCTGCAAATTATATGTTAAGTGCCAGATTTGACTGCACAAGCATCCCATTTCTAGGTTAATCCAGTTTTCAGTGAAAGTGCGGTGTGCACTTCCCTGGTATTTTATGGTATATGATTATGGAAGCAAATGTATTGTCTATAGCCATAATTTAATTATAATAGTACAGTGGTGTCCTCGTTCTGTAACTATGCCCTTTTTTTTGGCTCTCAGCGGAGTGTATTGCCTTGGCTTTTGCTTTAGAGATTTGGAAATGTGCAGCTTCTAAATAAGCCGAGCTGACTGTCTTATTTTTTTTTAATTGGAACAAAAAGAAAATAAATATTTTTTTGGGGGGAGGGAAGGGGCAAGGAGTTTCAGTTAGCTATTTCTAATCCAGCCAACGTTCAGCATATGCTAAAAGATAAAATGTTTAGAAAATTCAA
Organism: Ixodes ricinus; assembly: GCA_037355805.1. Taxonomy (NCBI): domain Eukaryota; kingdom Metazoa; phylum Arthropoda; class Arachnida; order Ixodida; family Ixodidae; genus Ixodes; species Ixodes ricinus. The sequence goes on along the minus strand of JAZHYW010007826.1, from coordinate 12,369 downwards.
CAAGTTCATTGACAACAAAATCTAGATTGACAGTGCGCTGCAAGTTATAATTAAAATAAATTTAAGGTGAATCGTGTAATGCTTTCAGCAGCGACATGATTTAAAACATTCACCCCAGAGAATGCACTGGTACCAGCAGCCATGAACTGGCAATAACTAAGTGTGTCATATTTTAGTACAATAAATGCATAATATAAGTGTGCTAATGTGGCGACAAAACACCCTTTTTCTCTCTCTCTGGATAAGCCGAGTCCTAACTGCTTAAATGATTATTATCTCAAGTGCTGTGGTGGCTCAAGCAGTGGAAAATTGTGTATCACTTACTATATCTCGATCTGTATTGGGTACCTCACAGCGTAGTGGATGCCTTGGTTTGTATTAAGGCTGGTCCGCATATTAACTTCGACTGTGACCGAGTGCATTGTGATCTCTTAAATTTGGCTGTGTTTCATATCTTGCTCAAATGGATCCGGAGTTACTCAGCGGGTCGTGTCACCGTGACAACACAGATTAAAAAAGACTGAACACAGGTAGGTTTTGAAATGCAAAGGTACAAAACCGTTATCCTGGAAGTAAGACCAGAGTAAATTTGGAACACGGCACACTGGTGCCATCTATTGAGTATATGCCCGGAACACTCCCAACGTTTGTGTAACTACACCGAAGGTTTTGCAGTATTTGCAGTATTTGTTGTTGCATTGAGCACGTCTGTACATGTATTCTTGCTGGTTGCCTGGCCCTATGCACGAGCAGGACACTGATTTTGAAGGCCAGCACTATTGTCTTTGTAATTTGTTATTTGAATGAAGTGTTATAATTATTATTAATGCGTTAGCATCAGTGCCACATGACAGGGAAAAGCTGACGGTGTCTGTTTGTGGGTAAAGCAATGGGAAGAGAAGCACGCCGTGTAGAGAATAGGACAGTAGTGTAGGACAAAGTCAGAAGGAGGCGCTGCACGGGGTGGAAGCCAATGCGCGCGGGGATGTTTGGGCAAGTTTGAACTTGCAGGTGTGCGGAGGCGCGTTTGTCTTGGTGTGCTCTACAAAATGGAGTGTGAACCAGGTACCAGCGCTAGTCGGCAAGTAGGCGGCAAAAGAAGACGGATTGTATGGAGGAGACTGGCTGCGGAAAGCGGTAAACAGCGAAAACAGCGTCAGGCAGCAGGTGCTGCTGCTAAGCGTGCAAGATGGGCAACGAGAACCCCAAGGCTGAAAAAAAAATTAAAGGAAGATCCATTGGTGGGTTATTAGGGAATGCATTAGCATGACCCTTAAGAATGCCACACACGTGTCCTTGTTTGGGAAACACTCACATGACCCCCACACAATGCCAAAGGAGGCAGCAAAAATAGAGCAAGCAAAAGAGAAAAGCCAAAACAGAAAAGTGAAGGGGTCAATGTTAGAGTTAGGATGGATCTTCCTTTAATTTTATTATTTTAAGGCCACGGTGAAAGAATAGTGTGTAAAAATTATGACAAAATGTACGCAGGTCGGAAGTGTTCCAGGTGTATCCGATCAATGACACCAGTGTGGCAGTGTGTTACGCGGCTACGAGAGTTCAGAATGCTCTTGGTCACGGTCAAAGAAATGTGTGAACCAGCCTTTAGGTGCCCCGTGCACATCCTGGAGCTACTAAATAGGCTAAACTTAGGAGTAGTGACAACCTTGTTGCTCAAAATCGGCGTTAAAGGGGTACTCCGCCGATTTTTGAGCTACCTCAGCTAACTATATTTTCTGACTCCCGGCCTTTACCCTTTCCGGTATGCTATTTAGTATCGCGAAATTCATAATAGTTACTGCGAAATCGGCAAATGAAAATGATGCAAAAACCAACATTCAAATATACCCGCACTTTTCAGTGCCGTGACGTCAGTGGAAGGGCAGGCTTGCCAGTCGAGCGAGCAGTCTAAAAAATAGAATATGCCAATCATTTGTTCCGTGCTGGAGCGCGGGGACTGGAGCGAGCTTCCAAAGCATTCATTTGACACCATGAAACTGCTTCGAATCAGTTGGGAACAAATTCTACAGTCCAAAGAGTGATCCCCTGCACTTCCACTGACGTCACTTTTTCGTTGTTGCCAGTAGAGACTTTCAGTTTGAAAAACACGGTGAGGACCAAAATTGTAAATTCAATAACTTCGTGAAAAAAAATTATTTTGACCTAATATTTGGGATACTATTTTGGCGATGTTGTTTGACGTAGTTTAGCAAAATTTCAAGCAAATCGGGGACCATGAAGAAATCGGCGGAGTACCCCTTTAAGAGTAGTCATGTGCTAATATTGAATTTTGATGTTGAAGCGAGTAAGAAACAAATGGTGATTTTGGTGGAATATTTTTTTCAATTCTAATAGCACCTTGCTTAATTTAAACAGAAGCCCCGATAAACTTGTGAAGGTTGTTTCCAGGCTCCCATTTGTCCATTTCTATGCTTAGTTAATTTTATTATTATATTTATTGACTGTAGCATCAGAAAGTTCAAAACCTACATTGGGGGTAGCAAGTAAATGCTGCACTTGACCTAAAATAAACCTATAGATACGTCAAGGATGAAGAATAAAACAATTAAAACTGGGACGACACAACCTCTTCCTCCTCCTTCTCCTCCCTTTCCCTCCTGGGTATAGTCGGCTGCTCGCTGTGGAAATTTTACTCGTCTGTTGCTTGTTGAAAGATGTGTTGTGTTGTCCCAGTTTTAATTGTTTTATTCTTTCTTCATCCTCGACTCTGAATTAACACGCTCTTCTCCCAAGCATACCTAAGATACGCTCAGCTATACCTAATAAGGGAGATTTATAAATCTTGCTATATGCAAATATCCTTTTTTAAATCTAGTATATGAAAACAGACGAAAAGATAATCATGAATGATGAATGCAGGTTGTGAGGACATCTCTGCCTAACTAATACTCTTGCATAATAGCCAGAATTGAACTTTGACAATTCTACTGTAGTCTCAACATTCACAAAGTTTCCATTTTTAATTTTTTATACACCATGCATGCACGTGTAGCATCCTGCTTTGAAAGTGTGCTTTCCTTCTGAGCACGCGATTACAATATTTGTACTTTCGAAGTGATGATTGCAATGGGTTAGCCATGTTGAGCGCACTTATTGAGCACCGGTGTGCTACAGAAAAGCAACATCACGTGGAAACGAGTTTTCTCGGGGGGTTGCTTCTCCGCAGATGCACCGGTGCTTGGTAAGAAGCTCGCTCAGTGAGGCTAACCCACCGCGATCGTCAACACTTTGGAAAAGTATGAATATCGCAGTTCATCTCGAAGCAATATCGAATAGCGATTTATTCAGTGCTACTATTCGAATATTTGCAAAACCTACGGTTAAGAGTTACCTGAAGCTTTATATGAAATTGCAGGAAAAGCACTTCTGTCCTTCAGAAATGTCAGAACAGTCCATGAGAGAGCAAGAACAATGTTACCTGAGCTTCCTGACACCATATTTAAAGCTCGTGAAGTGTCATTTTAGAGTTTTAACTATCGCCAATTGCGTCTTCTTTGCACTAAACAACAAAATGGTGGCGCCCTCAAGGCATTTGGAAAAATGGAGTGTCAATACTCTAGGCGTACCTTATTTAGCACGTCCCACTAGCACAGGGGTGCCCATTGCCTGGTGCCATTTTTTGACGCGAGGTCTTCATTGAGCGCCTCAACGGCAGGATGCCTCTGATCCGACCTCCGGAATCCGTGGGGCGATGACACGGAGTGGAGAGGGGCCTGGAGTGATAAGTACGTGCCTGCTTTTTTACAGCGACAGCTGTTATGGGCTCTTCCCACCACTGGATATACCGTCCATTGTTGATGTTGTAGTTGTAGTAGTAGTAGTTGTCGATGATGTTGCTGCTGTAGCTGGTGATGTGGGGTGTCTGTCATCGAAGTTGCCAAATGCTCGATAAAGATTGCCTGCTGCATGTGGGAACCGAACCTGGGTCTGCCGTGTGCAAAGCAGAGACGTTACCACTGAGTTACGTCACAGCATTAATAACCCGCTCTATGGTTTGGGCTTTTGTAGAACCCAATGCCCACCGCACATGCTCTCTAGAAAATGCGGAGAGATAGCCATTAACAAAATGCCGCAATAGCACTGCCAATGCCTAGAGCTCGTGCCAGGAGACGCGATTCGGAACAAAAAAATCAACAAAAGCTTTCGGAATTTTTAGTTCTCGATGCCCACTGCATGTGCTCTCTGGAAAAATACATAAAAATAGCTGATAAAAAAATGCCGTTGTAGCACTGTCATTGCCAAGAGCTTGTGCTGGGAGGCGTGCTCCGGAACAAAAAGAAACAAGCGTTCGGAACAAGTTGGTCAGATATCGATTTCATTCCGAACAGTTTTGTTGATGCACCCCACGGTGTGCGAACGTGACGCCGATGCCCAACGACTTCGCCGTGACGGGTCGCTGCTATTGCTTTTACTGTCTCTAGATTAACACAGGACTGCTTAACATTTTTTTTGCCTCTGTTTCATCACGGGACCTTTTTGGACTTTCCGAAAGTGTCCCTTTCTGTGGCCGAGTGTTGAAAACAGTGTTCGAGATAGGTATCGCTACAAATTTTTGAGACATTTATGTGTCTCATATTCTCATTTTTATATCTCAACAAGTGTAGTTAAAATGGTAAAGCTTTTGGCAAACCCCTGCAATGGAACAGGGTTCGCACGGGTGCTTGAAAACCTTGAAAACCCTTGAATTTGAAAATGCCATTTTCCAGACCTTGAAAGTCCTGGAATTTGTAGCGGTGCTTGAAAACCCTTGAATTTCCCTATGATAGTCAGTGGTGCTACATTTTTTTTATAATAATAAAATAGAATCATGATTTTTACGTGTATGTTAAAAAAAATTTTGAAACTAAAACGAGGGAATTTTCTTATATGGCATACAACTCGACATATTTGGTTGATACACGTTAAGCGCCTGGCCACAATGGTAGCAGTCCCGGTGGTTCCGGATCCGGTCTCGCCCGTCCGCTTCTTGTGATCTTGCGCCGTCGCTCACTCGCGTAGTGTTTGCTATTATAGCCCTGGTTTCCTTGTTTTGAGTCTGCTTTACGCAGCACATGGTGGACGTTGTTTAAGCTGCGTGCGATGCCCGGAAAGTGCAACTTCCAGCGGTCGTGGTTGGGTCATGACGACTACAGACACTGGGTTGCGCCGGACCCAGGGAGCATGAATCGGGCAAAATGCAGACCTTGCGGGAAGACGTTTGACGTCTCGTCAATGGGCGAGTCCGCACTAAAAAACCACATGAAAAGTGCGAAGCACAGTGGGAACATGAAGAAGGCAGCAGGTAGCTCCATGAAGAACTATGTGACTCCGTGCTTCAGTGACCGATCAGTCCCCGCGGGATCCGTCCCCGCAGCCCCAGCAGAGTCATCGGACTTGACCAGCGCGTGCAAGGTGGTAGATAGAGTGCTCTAAATTTGGTGGATAGAGTGCTCTAAATGACTTAATTTACGCGTGCTCGAATTTTCGCGAACCGTACCAAAGCTGAAAATTTGGAATTATTCACGGGTTCTAATTTTTGCGACTCGAATGTAGCTTCCGAAGTGTTGATATTGTGCCCAAATTGTTCGCGGTACTTGTTTTTCACGAATCGTGGGCAATTCGCGAAAATTAAGTCGTTTACAGTATTGAAGGGGTCCTTTAAAATATCTTTCCAGGTCCTTAAAAGTCCTTGAAAACCCTTGAATTTTTTTCTTTGAAGCCTGTACGAACCCTGTGGAAGAATTCATTAATTATGACGTTTAAACTGAGACTGGGAAGGAAACTTCATGACAAAGTAGAAGGGACAGAAGAAAGTGGACAGAGCATTTCCTCCCCAGTCTCGGTGCTTAAACATCACGGTTAGTGTATACCAGCTCACCTGGACTTTGACTATTTTTTCAAAAGAATGCCTCACAGAGTGTCAATCCAGGTGAGTGCCTCCCAGCATCGCCGGCTTGTATGTCACGTCATGGTGTCCTGCGACACTGTGACGTCGTGATCATATGACCAGAGTGTGCTCCGACTATGATGTGGCATCTTTTTCAGGATTGCCTCCGAGCCAAAAAGCTTGCACCACTAAATTTAGCAAGGAAATGGCTGCATGCTCTGTCTGTGACGTTACATCTGTCCATGACATTGTCTGTCTCTAATGTTACACCTGTTCATGATGTTCAATTCACCTCTAATGTTGCGTCTGTCCATGACGTTAGTGTGACTGGTTCCTTTTGTTTGTGTTTTGGTTGCAGGTCCAGGGAATGGAGTCTGGTCTCAGAGAGCGAGAGGAATCCATCTGGACTTACCTTTGATGCCAGACGGAGAGTTCTGGTGAGCCTGCCATTCCTTGTCTTTTAGAATGAGTTTGAATCCATCTAAGAATGATCTAAACCGGGGCTAGATCATTCACAACTAATTACTTGGTAACAGTTAATATTGTCACAAATGACGAGGTGACAAACAAGAAATAACTGAGGAAACTGAAACGTTTAATGGGGGCGAACTTGTGCCCAAAACAAAAAGGAAACAGAAGATTACAGCAGAGCGTCGCGGGCGTCGAAATCGGCGATAGAGCAGAGTCGAACGCTGGGGCGAAACTGAGTCCGGCTGGTTACGCGGAGCCCCTTTGTGCACGCGTGGGCTTCTGGAACATTCGGCCTGGAACATTCGGCGCGCAGAACATTCTAACCTAGAACGAGCAACACGGTTCTCGAAATTACCAGAAATCTAAATTGGAAGAATAAATAAAAGACGCGGCGCTCCCAGGGATCGAACCCTGGGCTTTCTGCGTGGAAGGCACGCGCGATAACCGTTAGGCCACGAGCGCGCTGCCTACTTAGTCAGCTGCGCTCGCGGCATTATTCCCCCTTTAAAAAGTGCATCGTCCCGATGCAGCACACAGGTAAAAACAAATACACAATAAAAAGGTAGCAGGGTCGCGAGCCACAGTTCACAGTTCACTCTTTGACGAGAGTCCAAAGTTCTATCGGTCGTAATACGGCTTGAGCCGGACGACGTGCACCACCTCGGGTCGTGGCTGGCGTCTTGCAGATGGGCGCGTTCCGTCGGGTAGAACTTCGTAGTTCAGATCGCCGAGGCGTCGGATGATTTTGTAGGGTCCGAAGTAGCGCTTGAGAAGCTTCTCGCTGAGACCGCGGCGCCGAATCGGTGTCCACACCCATACCCGGTCCCCGGGTTGGAAGTGGACGTCCCTGCGACGAAGGTTATACCGGCGTGCGTCGACTCGCTGTTGCTCTTGAATCTTGATTCTTGCCAGTTGACGAGCTTCCTCCGCGCGTTGAGAGATCAGTTGAGCGTCGTCGTTGCCATCGTCGGTTGGCACGTGAGGCAGCATGGCGTCCAGCATTGTGGTAACCGTCCGGCCATGTACCAGTTGGAACGGCGTCATTCCTGTGGTTTCTTGTACCGCTGTGTTGTACGCAAATGTAACGTACGGCAACACCTCGTCCCACGTCTTGTGCTCCACGTCGACGTACATGGAGATCATGTCGGCGATGGTCTTATTGAGCCGCTCTGTTAGCCCGTTGGTCTGCGGGTGATAAGCGGTGGTTCGTCGATGGCTGGTGTGACTGAGCCGAAGTACCTCTTGAGTCAGCTGTGCCAGGAAAGATGACCCTCGATCTGTGATCAGCACTTCAGGTGCGCCGTGTCGAAGGACAATGGACTCGACGAAAAACTTGGCGACTTCCACCGCTGTTCCCGATGGAAGGGCTTTCGTCTCGGCGTATCGTGTAAGATAATCGGTCGCGACGATAATCCACCGGTTCCCTTGCGTCGATGTTGGGAACGGCCCAAGCAAATCCATTCCGACCTGCTGGAAGGGCGTAGTCGGGGCAGATATCGGCTGCAAGAGTCCTGCTGGCTTTGTCGGAGGCTTCTTACGTCGTTGGCACTCATGGCACGACCGTGTGTACAGATGGACAGTTTTCGGGAGTCTTGGCCAGTAGTACTTCTCACGAATCCGGGCGAGCGTCCTGGTGTAGCCAAGGTGTCCAGCCGTCGGGTCGTCGTGGCATGCTTGAAAGATTTCTTCTCGCAGGCTGGCAGGCACAACCAGCAGCCAGGCAGGGTTGCTGGTTCCGAAGTTCTTCTTGAAGAGCACACCTCGCCGCAGAACGAAGCTTGACAAGTCTCGGGCCAGGACTCGCGGAACGGAACTTCCTTGACCTTCGAGGTGGTCGATCACGGCGCGAAGCTCCGGGTCGTCTCGTTGAAGTGCTCCCATGTCGGTATCTGTAACTGCTCCGAGAAAACGAGCGTCATCGTCGTCGTCGGTGCTGTCAGGAGGAGATTCGACTGGGGCCCTAGACAAGCAGTCGGCGTCATTATGCTTGCGGCCTGACTTGTGCACAATGGTTACGTCGAATTCTTGCAGTCGCAGACTCCAGCGAGCGAGGCGTCCTGACGGGTCCTTGAGGTTTGCCAGCCAGCAGAGGGCGTGGTGGTCTGTGACCACGCGGAACGGGATACCGTACAAGTACGGACGGAACTTGGTTATCGCCCAGACGACAGCAAGACATTCTTTGTCGGTCGTTGAATAATTTTTTTCTGATTTAGACAGCGCCCGGCTTGCGTAAGCAATTACTCTCTCTGCCCCTTCTTGTCGCTGAACGAGCACCGCACCGAGACCGGTATTGCTGGCGTCCGTGTGTATTTCTGTCTCCGCCGACTGATCAAAATGTCCGAGGATAGGGGGCGACTGCAGCCTTCGCTTGAGTTCGTCGAACGCTTGTTCTTGCTCTTCTCCCCACTGGAACTGCACGTCGTCCTTCGTCAGATGCGTCAGCGGTGAAGAAATCTGTGCAAAGTCACGCACGAAACGTCTGTAGTAGGCGCACAGCCCAAGGAATCTACGGACGGCCTTCTTGTCCGATGGCTTGGGGAATTCGGCGACAGCGGACGTCTTTGCAGGATCAGGGCTTACACCCTGAGCACTCACGACGTGGCCCAAGAATTTCAGCTCTCCATAGGCGAACCGGCACTTCGAAGGCTTGAGTGTCAGCCCAGCAGATTTGAAGGCCCGTAGCACGGCTCGCAGTCGTCTGAGGTGCTCGTCGAATTCGGTTGCGAACACGACAACGTCGTCGAGGTAGACGAGACAGCTCTGCCATTTCAAGCCGGAAAGGACGGTGTCCATAACACGCTGGAAGGTTGCCGGCGCTGTGCACAGCCCGAACGGCATCACTTTAAACTCATACAGTCCGTCCGGTGTGACGAAGGCCGTCTTCTCACGATCTCGTTCGTCGACCTCAATCTGCCAGTACCCGCTCTTCAAGTCCATCGACGAAAAGTATCGGGCGTGGCGCAGCCGGTCCAGGGTGTCGTCGATGCGGGGCAGCGGATAGACGTCCTTCTTTGTTACTGCATTCAGCCGGCGGTAGTCCACGCAGAACCTCAGGGTTCCGTCTTTTTCTTCACTAGGACTACTGGGGAAGCCCACGGACTGTTTGAGGGCTGGACGATGTCGTCATCAAGCATTTCCTGAACTTGCTTCTGGATAACTTCCCTTTCTTTCACGGAGACTCGGTACGGTGGCCGATGCACAGGGAGAGCGTCGTCATCAGTGATTATTCGATGTTTCGCAACCGTCGTTTGGCGCACCTTCGACGACGTGGAGAAGCACTCACTAAACTCGGCGAGAAGGTCACTGAGTTGTCGTCGTTGTGGGGCTGGGAGGGACGGGTCGATGTCGAGCTCTGACGGCGTGGTTCTCTTGTGCTGCGTCGGAGAGGCGTCTTCTGAGATCACGGCGATCGCGGCTGAGTCCGGAATTTCCTCGACGAAGCCCACAGCTGTACCCTTTGTAAGGTGCTGCGACTCTTGCCGGAAGTTGGTGACAAGGGCTACGGTACGCCCGTCCTGGATCTCGGTTACGCCTCTTGCAATGCCAATCCCTCGTCCAACGAGAAGTTGGACGCTTCCTTCCAACAGTGCTACACCGCAGGTGGCTTCTTCGGTCCCGACGGGTACAAAGACACTCGACAGCGGCGGCAGGTTTACATGGCTGGCAAGGACTCGCACTGCAGCTAACGTCGCTTTGGGATTTTCTGCCGATGGGACAGGTTTCCGAAGCGTTAGCTTGTTCTCCGCAAGGTCGATGATGGCGCCGTATTCACACAAGAAGTCCATTCCGAGAATGACGTCCCTCGAACAGTCTTGCAGAATGACGAACTTCACAGGGCAGGTTTCGCCGTGGATCTCAACGCGCGCAGTGCACCTGCCGACAGGTGTGATGAGATGTCCGCCGGCGGTTCGTATCTGCGGTCCGTCCCACGACGTCGTAACTTTCCGAAGGCGGCGAGAGAGTCTCCCACTCAAAACGGAATAGTCTGCTCCTGTGTCGACGAGTGCTGTCGCGTCGTGGCCGTCGATGATAACGTTGAGGTTATTCGACACTCTTGCAGAAACGTCGTTTCGGGGCGTTGCGGCGTTAGAGTGGGAGTGCTCCGACGATCTTGGAGGATCTTGGCATCGTTCGTCTTCGGCAACACCACCTCCCGGCATTGCCGCGCCTAGTTTTCCCGACGGGAGGCGATAGGTGACAGGCTGTCTCGGCGAGATCGACGGAAGGGCGATGGCGAGCGTCTGGGAGACGGTGAGCGGAATCCTCGGGGAGTCGACTCAGGAGATGAAGAGCGGCGGAGGTAGTTCTCGATGTCCCGAGGTCGCTCTCCGAGACGTGGTCGAGGGTCGTTGGGTGCAAACCCTCGTAGGCCCAGCTGGCGGTAAGGGCATCGTCGGTAGATATGGTCGGCTTCCCCGCAGTGGTAGCACAACGGGCGTCGGTCGGCCGTCCTCCACACGTCGGTCTTCCTTGGCGCAACTTGTTCTGGACGAACGTGCGCCCGATCTTCCTGGCGTCGGGGATGCTGCGGCTCTGGAGGCACACGTCGGGGAGGCGCCATGTACGGACGCGGGGCTGGTGGTGCTCGGCGGACCATTGCGGCGTAGCTTAACGTCGGTTCCTCCGGTGTCACCGTGTTGATGGGCACTTCAGGGTGGACCGCCCGTTGTACTTCCTCGCGCACAGCCTCGGCGATGGAGAGTGTCGCTGGACGACTTGCGGCTGGCAGCAACTGGCGGAGTTCCTCCCGGACGACCTCCCGGATAATTTCGCGGATGTCCGTACCAGGAGCGTTCTCGCCGCCAAGCAGGGTGGTTGCAGCGACACTTGGATGTCGCTGGTAGTGGGAAGCGCGCGCTTGGAGGGCGCGCTCGATGTTTGTCGCCTCGGTGACGAAGGCTTCGACGGTGCCCGGCGGGTTGCGCACGAGGCCTCCAAAGATGTCGTCTCTCACCCCGCGCATGAGGACCCGCAGCTTCTTGTCGTCTGTGGCTCGTGGGTCGGCACGGGCGCTCAGGCGGAGGACATCTTCTACGAAGCTTGTGACGCTTTCGTCGGGGCCCTGCGTTCGAATTCGGAGGAGATCTTCTGCCTTCTCCCGTCGGTGTAGGGTGGCGAACGTCCGCTGCAACTCGGCCACACAGATGTCCCACGATGTAAGCGAAGCCTCGTGATTCTCGAACCAATGCCTCGCAGTACCCTCCAGCGAAAAGTAGAGGTTCTGGAGGCACTGCTCCGCAGTCCATCCGTTGTGGCGCGCCACACGCTCGTAGTGCTTGATCCAGTCTTCGACATCCTCGTGGATCTCACCGTGGAAGGGAGTCGGCGTACGGGGAGCGGCGGGCAGGTAGACGACGGCGGGAGCGGCGGGGGTCGGCGACTGGTCTGCCATCGTCGGCCTCGTTGGCTGCTTGGTTCTGGGCGGCAGAAGTCCGAATTCCGGCTGCAGGCCTTGGGTGCGACGACTGAACCGGATCTCGGTAGTGCCTTCGTTGGTTCTTCGTGGGCTTGGCGTCGGACTTGCACTGCGGGCCCTCGGAGGGGTACGCGGTAGGGGCATGCGGTACCCCGCACCTCCACCAAAATGTCACGAATGACGAGGTGACAAACAAGAAATAACTGAGGAAACTGAAACGTTTAATGGGGGCGAACTTGTGCCCAAAACAAAAAGGAAACAGAAGATTACAGCAGAGCGTCGCGGGCGTCGAAATCGGCGATAGAGCAGAGTCGAACGCTGGGGCGAAACTGAGTCCGGCTGGTTACGCGGAGCCCCTTTTGTGCACGCGTGGGCTTCTGGAACATTCGGCCTGGAACATTCGGCGCGCAGAACATTCTAACCTAGAACGAGCAACACGGTTCTCGAAATTACCAGAAATCTAAATTGGGAGAATAAATAAAAGACGCGGCGCTCCCAGGGATCGAACCCTGGGCTTTCTGCGTGGAAGGCACGCGCGATAACCGTTAGGCCACGAGCGCGCTGCCTACTTAGTCAGCTGCGCTCGCGGCAATAT
>JAZHYW010007825.1:0-11181 GCA_037355805.1 Ixodes ricinus | reverse complement strand
ATACACTATGGTATTTTGTTTAATAAAACGTTCAAACTTTTACAACACGCAATCATGTGGATGTTAGTCCTTTTGATAACAAAATAATTTTTCAATAAGAAGACTGCATATATTATGTTTGCATACATTTAGATTCCTGTATATTGTTAGCTTCTGTAAAAGGAATCAAACGAAAACTCATCCCCCTAGTTTACACTTGCAAAATATTAATTAGAAAGACAGGTTGGTGAAAAAAAATGCATGTGAAAGACAATCCCTTCACTGTCTCATTGATTAGTAAATTCTCAGTGCGCTTTTTGAGCGCACACAGATGTTCTTCGCTAGATTTCATATTTGGTGTTTAGTAGGAAGTACTACGTTTCCAAAACTCATAATATCCGAACATAAAATACGAGCTTTTAACGTTCACTGGATCTTTATGTTGTTATTCGTGGCCTAAACATTTAGGTTAAAGAGGTTTATGTTTCTCGAATAAAATTTATTTTTCTGAATACATTCAAATAATATCTGATTTAACTATTTTGTCTTTCGAATATGCCACTGAACGGGAAAATAAACGAGAACTAACTCCTTTTCACTCGCGTGTCAACTGTTGTATTTTTTTTACGAGAACGTCAAGTGACTGGAGTAACCGTACTAAATATACAACTAAAACGTCACAATTTTAATCTTCAACGCCTCACTTTAATTATTTAAATTTCGTAACAGGAATTTGTTTGACATGTGAATTTTTTCTATAACGTGTTTGCATGATTTTCCCTAGGATTTGTAGTAAATAACAGCGGACTCCTTGGCCAAAACCACCCAGCGAGGCGGCCATGTTTTAAATTATTTATGATGTTACGTTCCAATGTTGCTCACTTTTTCGACAGAGAATTCAATTATAGCGACCTCGCTGCACGGGGTGGTGCAATCCCGTTACGTTTAGGGTGCCGTAATAGCTGACCGTTTTTGTATGCGATAGTCTTAAAATATATTTTCCTAAGTACCAATTCTCTTAAAAAGATGACTTAGTTCGTCTATTTTGAAGATTTCACCCTTTGGGTTGGCATGTAATGATCCTCAGTGTGTTTTCTTTTATTTCTTTTACAAGTAACCAGAAGTAAACCGAAGCATTAATAGCGTGCCCCTGTGGAGCCCTCGGACGAAAAAGGGTGCACAGTCTTGACTAATCTATATATCAAAACAGAGATTATTTTTTGTTTCGCGCGCGTTTGTGGCACGAGACTCGTTCACTCGCACAGTGATTATCGGTACAAAAAAACATATTTAAATTCAGGTAATTCTTTATTTGGTAAAGGCATTCGGCATGCCAGGTTTGACTGTAAACAGGTGGGCCTAGAATTTTGATCCAAAACCTTCGCTTGATTAGATAATCATTAAATTGAAGAGCGCATGAGAAGGCAGACGTCTGCGAGCCTTCTTGTCCCTCCGTATTCAGCACTGTTATATTTCATAAAAGGCCCGTCCTTAAAGTGCACCACAGAGCTGCTTCAGCGCTTCGAGTCAGCACTGGAAATAGCGCTAATCTGGCTGATTCAGTGCTGGCTTTGCGTTATACTAGTATGGCGTTTCTGGAGTCGGTGACGATGATCATCGTGACCGACTCCAAAAACGCCATACTTCAGTTCACCAAGGGGAGAGTTTCCAGGCATGCACGCTCTGAGGGTGCTGCGAGGCTCTCGCGAAGACATTATACCACCAAGACAAGTCTCTTATGGACACCGGCACACCCGTCACTTCCAGGGAACGAGGCAGCTAATAACGCGGCCCGAGGAGTCGTGATCCGGGCTGATGTCACCCCGAGTGAGCCCGCCGACTTCGAATGGAGGAGCGAGAAGGTGGTGTTGCATAGAGAGGCGTTAGACTATTACGTGGAAAGCCGGAAACAATACCCCCGGCTGACACTTCCCTCGATAGGCGGGCCTCTGTGCGGCGGAGACAGCTGCAAACTGGCATTTTCCCGTGTCAGGCACGTGTAGCCGAGTGGTATCCTTAAAAACAATACAAGCCCACGTGCAAGCTGTGCAGTGAACGTGCAACTTTGGATCACATCATGTGGAAGTGCGTGAACGTGGGTTAGACATCCCATGATCCGGGAGATGACAACTCCAGAGCAATGGGACTCTCCTCTCAAGAGCACAGACTCAACCACGCAGAAGAAACTAGTCCAGGGAGCCGCGGATGCCACCAGGGCCCAAGGGCTCCTGGCCGCCGCCTGAGGGGTGGCAGTGAGGATTGACAGGATTTCCTGTCGGTTGCACCTGCCGTCAACAACACCTTTGGGCAAATAAAGATTGTTCATTCATTCATTTGCGTTATACTAGGGATAGAGTGCCTAAGTTACGTTCAAGTCTGCGAAGCATCGGCGCTGTTTTCTACGTTAGTGTTGTGCTGTAGGGTGTGAACCGGCCTCAAGCGTTCCGCTCTTCACGACGGTGATTCATTGTCGACAATTACGCACGTTCCATTAAGACGTCGTACTGAAAGTCGCAAGCTTTCCGTCGTGCTCGTGTAGTACATAAATTATCCTGGTACTGCTCAGTGTCGGCAGACAATGCGAGACGTTAGTAAAGTTAGGGGTCAGATTGCTAATTCATAATACAAGAGGACAGTCTGCAGGAACTGCCCGAGAAGTATTTCCTTTTTGCATTACGGGTCTCGTCACGTTGGTTATGCAAATAATGTCTGCACACGTGCTCGAAGCATGCATACGAATAAAGCAAACACGCTTTACACATGCCTGAAGAATGCCGGAAGATAATTCTGTCTAATGTCTGCAGCGCAAACCTCGTACTTCCTTTTTTTTTTCTTGTACGAGCAGTGTAACTCCAGCTTAAGGGTGCGGTCGGCTTCGCCGTATCCCGGCCACTTATTCAGCAGCCAACGGGAGGGACGACTGACAGACGTAAGTCGGGCGGGCGTGCTGTGAATTGAGACCAATGGAATGACACCTTGCTCAACTCGGGACTAGATAAAAAAAAAAGAGTATGGGAAAAAAGGAGTAAAAAGAAAAATGACAGGAAAGTACGGTCGTGTTAGAAAGAACAAAAGGGAATTCTCATGCGCCTGACGTTTTGGTCCGAGGGTGAGTTTTGTCGGATCATTTGCGCTCTTTTGTCCGGACCAGCGGGAGGGCTGTCGGACACAGACACCGCTACTCACGGGAGGACGCACGACACGCGGCCCTGCTTTGCCGTGTTTTTTAATTTTATTTTTGCTTCAACGAGCAGGGAGACACACGCAAGAAAAAATATCTCTCGCTTTGAGAAAACCGGATACTTCGGTGCTGAACAAGTTAAAGCATGTCTTGATCATGGCTGATATCTCGAAGGCGCGCATCATTTATTTTATTTATTTCAGATACAATCAGTCCTCGTGGGGACGCTTATGAAAGTTGGAAAAGGGAAACAATTCGATCATAAACGAACAATAGGACACACTGTACTAATGCGCATATTCAGATACATACAGATTATATCTTTAAATTTGAAGACGCGTACTAAGTAAAAAAAAAGCTTTTGTTCGCTGTAAGACACAACGCTTCCGGGCAGCACATTCCAGTCAAGTACTGCACGCGGTAAAATTGTATCCTTAAAAAACTTTCTCGTTGTATTCTTTGCTCGAAGATGCCGACCATGTATCTTCTTGTCGCGAAGGAACTGAGCCTGTCCCGTGTGTGTGTGTGTGTATGACGTCGCTTGACACAGTGGCGTTGCGTGACGTCATGGCATCACGTGATGTCATGATGTCATATTACGTCATAGTTCCACGTAATATTATGACGTCGTGTCACACCGTGACGTCACAGGATACCCAAAAATTAACGTCGTTAGGTGACATCCCGCACTTACCCGACGTCATGAGGTCCCGCGAGCAGTGTCTCGGTCAAGCACGTCGCCCTTCTCATCAAACTCCGCCCTATACTGTAATACATTCTGAGTTAAAAAAAAATAGAGGTACTTTCTTGGCATAAATTATACCTTGCTTTCAGAAATGTAGAGCTAACAAACATTGTTCGGGGTCGGCTACGAAAGACTAGCCGAAATATCAAGCGCGGCTCTCACCTCCATTCAGCTGAGAAACCCTCTATGCTATCTCCAATTGCTCGGCTGGCCGCTGGAACAAGTTCCTTCCATTGTTTGTTGGATTCAAAGTCACGAGCGTGAAAACGCACCTTATTCGAGGCAATCGGCGCGGCCAAAACACGGTCTTTTCTGCTGACGGCGTCCGTCCGAGCGCGAATACGTGAGTTGCATTGCCGAGATGCACGCTGCGAGCTCGACGCATCTGAATTGGCCGCGGCTCCGATGATCTATGGAGGGCAGTTGGACAATGCAGTCTTTGAGTGGGTCCTTCCGGTGCAGCCAGGTGCGACCGGTGCCCTCACCGCGCTGAAATTGATTCACTTCGTTCTCACTTTCTCGATTCGAGGTTGGGATTTTCAAAGGAGAGAACAAGGTTACGGGAAAGAGGACAGTGGCCATCGACTCTGCTCTGCTCAGGCAGCACGGCAGAAAAAAGAACGTCTCACTTGGCCGAAGTTTGGCAATGATAGGGGCAGAACTTGGGCCTAAAAAGGTTTGCTCCTAAGCGTTAGTTAGTGCAAAAGTACTTCTTTGGGAATTTTCTGTGGTTCTTCTTTCGTTTGCCACATAATTTCCCCATAACTTCCAGCCACGAGTAACACAGGCCACGTATCAACCAAACAACCACCGGTGAATTCTAATTCTAGCACTCTGTCTGCCAATTTATGACCAACGTTGCCTGGTGAAGTTAAAACAAACAAAAGTAAAGCATAATTTCGGCATTTTGTCGGAAACTGTGGCCCAAAGAAGCCTGGGCCAGCTCCTTGAATCAGCGTCTTAGCTCAGACTACGTGAAAGACCGCCAAGCCTATGTCAAGCTAGCGCTTGAGGGTCGACTTCACGTGCCACTCCGCTCGTGCGCTGGCTTGGGCAGAGCTTTCTTTAACACAGTCTTAATTGAGAAGCTGATTCAAGCAATTCGGCAAGATGACAACCGAACAGTCAGCCAGTAAAGCCTAAGTCTGGCACCTCTTTGGCAGTTTAGGGCCAAAATAGCCAGACACTGGCAAAATAATAGGAAGTTTGGTTATACCTTGGCTTTTGGGGGCTTTTCAGGCCCTAAAATGCAAGACAAAAGCAAAACAAATTTTGATTTGAAGAACTGTGCCAGTTGGGCGTTCACCCCTCAACGGACAGTGCAGGGAAAGCTACGAACTCATAAGGACGAGTCGTAAGTGTATGCGGAAAGCAAGTCAGTCTGATTCTTGCTCAGGGGTTTCGGTGACGTCAGAACGACGCCGAGTTCTGATTGGCTTTGATTGGAAGGATAGTGGGTAGACCTCAATGCTGGATGCCTTGAGGTCTACCCACTATTTTTTTTCTTAAATCAGCCAATCAGAGCTCGGCGTTCTGACGTCCTCGTCATCCTTGTGCAAGAAGCAGACGGAACTTGCGCTCCGCGTCTCTCCACTTACCCAGACTTGTACGCGGGTCGTTCTTCCGAAGATTATACATTTAGGTTTATGACAAGTTGATTTGGCGATATGGACTTTAGTTTACTATCTTATGTTGATCAATGTGCAATTCCTTTAATATTTTCATAGAAAACACAGCCGAGCTCCCAGATGTTTATTTATATCGATAACAACAACTATTGTAGAACGTACTCAAGATAAAATGAGCGATAAAAACTCAAATTTTGCTTTTACATTATAAAATATTCTTGCAAGGGCTGTGTTACTCCGCATCATGTGCCCACTTCAAAACTAAGTCGACTGTTTTCGTCTTGCGTGCACCATTTTTGATAGCTTTCAAGCCGTCACAAAACCCAGTGTCAGTCATGGCGATCTTGCAACGTTGGAGTCAAAGACAAGTGACACGATTGCTCAACTCCTGATTAGAGTGACCCGTGACATGGCTTACCCTGCGAAACTCCCGCTCGTACGGTTAACTCGTGACGCGACTGACTCGTGGCATGACGTCTCCGCTTATACGACTTACAGTTCACTCACATTCAAAATTCACGAGAACATTCGCGTGTCTTACAAATTAATTCGAATTGAGGTGCCATGTCTTTCTTGACAGCTCTTGTTTTGAATTGAGACGTCTAAAAACATAGGACACGAGGTGTTCGTAAAGCCACTGACACATCGGGAGTACACACATTTTTGTTTTTATAATTTAGAATCAAGCTCATGAACTTTTAGGCTTTTCACCCTGTTTGAACAGGGCGAGGAAAAAAAAAGGCTGATAAGTCTGCATGATTAAAGACCAATGGCAGAATACAATTTTTTTTTAGTTGATGCGACTGACCCGTGCTGCGATTTACTCGCGAAACAACTATTCGTTTCGGGACTGACCGTTACATGACCGTTATATGAATGACTAGTATAAGAATGACCGTTATGCGGATGACCATTACACGGCCTACCGTTAGACGAGTGACAATTGGGGCAAATTTATTTTTCATAAAAGATTTACAGCTTTAATGCACTATTTTTAAGACCACGCGATTGTATGTGTATTTTTTCATTACACGTTATTTCTCATCGAGATATTATGAAAAATAGCACATAAAAGATCCGCTACACCACTGGCATATAAAAAACGTACGCATTTATTTCTATTTATTCATAAGCTAATAAATGTCTAGCTTTTGGCACAGGGTGAAGGGCTATTGTTGTAAGACTTTCACGAAAACGTGTTAAAGAGCCTGCATACCTACAAATTAAATATGGTTGGCAGAAGTGTTTAAATAAATTTGCGTAACTTTTTCTTACAACACTGACATTCAGGTCGGTCACACTTGCTTCTTTAGCAACACTGGACACAGATGTCATATAAATTTCAGCTGACGCAGGTGTACGATTTTTCTAAATCAAACTTATAAAAGGTTACTTCACTAAAACAAAAATTCACGCCCTTGAAACTTGTGTGGCAGTTAGCAGGTACAAACAAATGCTGTGATTACAGATGGGACCCAATCTAAACTCACTTTTTCTAAAATGGCGTTAATGATGAGACCTTGCAAATGTTTTGTTTGGACACCCTGATGCCATGCTACAGAAACTGTATTTTAGGAGTGATGGGAGGAAGGCGTTTGAAAGTTACTTGACACTCACATGGATGTTGTTTTTTCTTCGGAAGTATGACCGATGTAACGAGTTACAAGTAAGGGATTACTTGTAACTAACTACTGTAACTTTTTAACGATTCAATTGCATTTTTCTGCGGTAACGTTTTTGGTAAGTCAATTACTATACTTCTGTTATCCAATACAAGTAATCAGTTATATGTTTCCAAAAGAGCTAAAATTATTGAGTTGAGCTTTTTACGTAAAAATACACTGCCGATGAGCCAATGTGGTTCCATGTTGCGCCAACGTTGGAACCACATTGTAAACCATAAGCAACTAAATAAAGATACCAAGATGCCAGAAGGATTGGAATGTCAATGTGTTCAGCGACGTTTTGTCTGTGGAGCTGTCGAGAGTGCCTCGTTTTCCAGAGGACTCGGAAGCGTCCGTCGAAGCTCTGCGCAACCAGGAAATATTACGCAAAGTGTTTGTGCGCTACAACGCCGCTCTTCCTTCAACTGCATTCATCCAGAGGGTCTTCAGCGTCGCGGCTGATATCTTCTCCAGGAAGCGTGGGAATATGAATGAAGAGAACTTCGAACGAGAACTGCCTTTGAAGCTTGACACGGTCTGAATGATAACAATAAACAAAATGTAACCACTTTAAACATATGTGCACATTTTTGGTTTCGTAACAAAATGTTAGAAAGGTGATGTGAAAAGTAAAAAATTACTTTCTAGTAATTTTTAGGCTACATTTGTGATGCAGTAATTTATTGCTGTAATCAGTCAACTTTTTCAATAAAAGTAAATGTAATTGTAATGGGTTGCTTTATTTCAGTAACGCGTACTAGACTGCCGGCCCTTACCCACATGCAGAGGGTGGTGTCAGCTGATGAAAAGGAAGTGGTTGATTGCTCCGGCGAGCGCGCAGCTTCCGCATGTATTGCCAGCTTAAGTATGAACGAAGTATACCGAGGGACCTATCTGCGTTCGATCCTGCCGTTGAACCTCCGAAGGTTTGGACCAACAGATACACTTCCAGGGCTGCCGATTCCTCCGCTATCTCGGTGGTTGGGCTAGATTTGTTTTAGATGCACTTCTCGTCCCGCTAATTTAAAGCCACTTATACATCGCACAAAAGAGAGTCTGCGTACAGAGTCGAACGCGAGTCACTGCGAGATCCGTGCTTCGAATGCCGCGTGGCAACGAGTTCAAGGAGAAAACTTGGGCACGCGGCATTCGAACCACGGATATTGCGGTGACTAGTGCCGCGAGACTGTCGTTTGTATGATGTTGTAGCAGCAGTGTGACCCTTCGAATAAGGACACAACCATACAGCGCATACATCATAATAAAGACACGGTGTTCGCGGCTCCCATGATGACGCAATGATTCTGCTGACACGCCTTAAGCGCATTCGAGGCATGCTTACTTCGTACATGATTCGAACATGTCTGCAGACAATAGGGAGTTTTAGGGAACTGTTTTTGCACGTCCGATACGGTTCGATGTGCACTACTCTACGCACTGTGCATGTGAGGGCCTTCTGCGGTAGCGCATGCGCATTTCGTGCCAGAGGGCCCATTGTACTGCATCGCATGTAGGAAAACGGTTCCCTGAAACTCCCTAGTATTTCGTATCACCAATGTGGTAGGGCAGTCGTACAAGGAAGAAACGCGCCTCAGACACTAGAGAGTTTGAGGGAATTGTTTTTGCACATCCGATACGGTATGATGGGCAATCCGGTACGAACTGCGCATGTGCCAGCGCAGAAGACTTGCACATGCGCAGTTCGTACCGAAGGACCCGCCGTACCACATCGGATGTGCAAAAGCGGTTCCCTTAAAACTCCCTAGTGCCTGCAAGACTGTCTCTTGGTTGATATATTGAGCAGAGCGATCGCGGCTTTAGGAAGCCCTCGCCAAAGAAGAGCTGTAAGCTAGTGACCTAACGGTACAAGATTCCGCAGGGTCGATAGAAAGTTTTAGGGAACCGTTTCTGCACATCGGTACGATTGGGCCTTCCGGTACAAACTTTGCATGTGCGCGTCTTCTGCAGTGGCACGTGCGCTGTTCCTTCTGGAGGACTCCATCGTACTGCATCGGATGTGAGGAAACGGTTCCTTACTCTCCAATGCTTTATCTCGATTCGCCGTCCTAATCTTGTCACAGATGCTACAAAACTGCCAGGTTGACCGCACTGTCCGAAAGCGGACGTGAGCGGTCGCAAGCACCTTTTGTCTAGGATTCGTTTAGCTCCATCTCCGCTCACGAGTAGACCGGAACTCTTGGCCGAGAGTCACCCGTGCGTTGTCCTGCTCGAGACTCCTCTCGCCGGGAAGGGTGGGGTGCGAGAGAGCAGGGCCGACGCCGAGGGGGCCCTCCATGGGACAGAGGTCAAGGGATCGAGATCTCGCTGCGAGCGACTACCCCGGACGCAGGCGGCGCCACCGACGCCACGGCTCAGAACAATAGAACTGTGGCGTTCAAATGCATCGTTCCGCCCGACCCAACGACTTCCTCGAGGCCACAAACTAGCCGCTGCCCCGGAAGGTCTCCAGGGAAAGGCGAGGACCTGTCCCACGTGACTTTCGGACACTCGAAGGGCTTCAGCTTGGTAGCTAGATGCTGCGAAGCGAGGGAAAATTCGTTTTACGATACTCGCGAGGCCTGATATTCTGGTGCCAGGTCTTATTCACACACACACAAGCACACGCACGCACGCACGCACGCACGCACGCACGTACACACACACACACACACACACACACTTTCTCTCACACACACGCACGTACGCACAAACGCACGCACGCACGCACACGCGCACACACACATGCACACACACGCACGTACACACACATACGCACACACATACACAATTATAGTTGTATTTTGTTAACGATCAAACTGTCATATGCAGAATTGCGTTTTATAAGCGCAGCGGATGGTAACTCCAGTCTAGCAGACATGTGCACATCACTTGGAAAATGTAATGGATTACAATTACAAATTACCGATGTAGCTTCGAATTACCTTGTAGAAATAAAATATTGTATGTAAAGGAATGGTGCCACGATTTTCGAATTTCGGCCAAATAATTATGGGAGTTGAAAGAATGCTTAAATACATAATATTTGTACAGGTAGGGTGAAATCGCTTTAGTATTACTCGTCCTTTTGGAGCGTGACGTTGAAGGCAATATGTACTAGTTCAGGGTTAATCTTCGTCGCCACATCGTATAATTCTTTTAATCTACACATTTTCCTTCTTTTGCTCTAAACCAGGGCTCTCCAAACTTTTTGGCCAAGGGGCCGGATTGGGGGCCTGTCGCGGTCTCGAGGGCCGGAAAACAAATACATATTATAAATCAGTAAAAACTATATTAATAAGCCCAGATGAGCATTTAAATAGAGGAGCTCAAGTTAGAGTAAAAACGAGAAGTAATCAAAGGTGGATTAATGCATATACTTTATTTGAAAGTCAGCATATAGGTAATTGTGACATGTGATAAGTGTGACCCAGAAAACTCACCAGGCATAAATCAAAGCGCATAGAAACTCTGAAATATTCGAGCAGATTAAAAAAAAGAAAAAAAAACAACTAATGAGAATGGTAAAACTGTTATGACAATATGCAATAGTTATCACACATGACTCATATCCCAATATACACGAGAACGCAAAGGAATTTTAACGTAGTTACGGATATGAAGCAGGAGACTAAGCACAGTGAACCTGATGATGACAACATACGACTATATGCCACAAAATACTAGGCAGTATTTGAGCCGGAATGCATCCGAATTTTGACACATTTATCCGGACATGAAGTGCAGGACTAATGTGAGCGGTGTAGCTGTTTCTTCGACTTTAATATTTCGCTGAACTGCGGCTGCAAGCTTGATGAGCCAATAATTAGAGGGACTTCGTTCGTCAGACGTTAGATCTGCATTTGAATTTTACGTTCTTCATCCTTGAAAACGTCTGCTCACGAAGGCATGTAGTGCAAAAAACCGATACATACCCCCGAGCAAATTGTTTCAGGTTTGGAAAATGCTCAAAGCCCAAGGATTTGG
>JAZHYW010007821.1:0-10909 GCA_037355805.1 Ixodes ricinus | reverse complement strand
CGCCATTGCTGTTTATTTATTTCTATATATTGAAAAAGTATGGGTTAGTATTTTATTGTCTTTCTACATGCATTGTATAGCACACGTAAACAAAGAGGAAGATGGTCACACAGGTCACCATAATTACTCCAATTTTCACTCGATCTATGAAAAAATCGTTAATTAAATTGAAATCAGTTTTAAGTGCAAAGTAAGTTTTGTGATTACGATCGTGTTGATACTGAACTTCACGCCAACGAGGATCTTCATTTTCCCTTTAGTGGCGCTGTCAGGAAAGCATATTTATATTGAAGTCACCCACCGTAAATGTCGTTATAGCGACCTCCGTTAGAAGGACAAGAAAATTCGAAAAATTCAAGAAATGGCGAAATGTGTCCGTCTGCTGGGCGGTAAACAACAGCGTGAAAATGTTATGTGTTTTTTTCGCAAACACAATATTTCCACATCTTTCGTGATAAATGTATTGTCACTCAAAAGACTCATAGTTTGTGATTTTTTTTATCGGAAAGCAAATCCTTATTGTTACGCTTTAGCAATGCAAATTCAAACAAAAAAATCGTCATAGACGATGAAAACATATATATATATATATATATATATAGATATATATATATGTAGATATATACACGAAAGGTGATCAGTCTACTATGCAATCTCGGTGAACAAATAACATCCAGACAACTCCAAAAGCTCAAACCAACTCCCAAACAGCCACTCCTCTCGTTCAAGGCAAGTTCTGTTTTTCAATGCTCGACTGTACATTTAGATGAGAGAAAGTAAAGTAGGAACCACTTCTT
Source organism: Ixodes ricinus (assembly GCA_037355805.1). Lineage (NCBI taxonomy): Eukaryota > Metazoa > Arthropoda > Arachnida > Ixodida > Ixodidae > Ixodes > Ixodes ricinus. Next base: position 10,112 of record JAZHYW010007821.1, on the reverse strand, counting down.
TTCTTAAGGTGGCATATAGGTTCCTTTGGAAGCAATGTGCGTGGTTCACCGTAAAGGGAGAACCACCCATTAAGACAAAGATGGGAAGAACGACTCATCCCTGCCTCGGTGCAACCATCGGTCGGACACAGTCTTGTCTTCGTATTAAGATACTTTCATTGCGATGCTTACATGTACCAAAAACCAATTCCTCTAGCCCACTCTTTTTTCTGCCAGAGAAGTGCCCTATTTATCTTAGTCATATTTTCAACAATAAACGCATTGGGCTTGATTCTGACCAGAATTTTTTTTTGTTTGATTTGCAGCCACCGATTTCTCATGGTTTATCTGGTGAAGTGGATAAGAATCTGAGGCAACTTGACGGGTTTCGCTGGTAATCGTTTTATAGGAACTACCTCGTTGAATGTTGTGAGGAAGCTGCAATCTGGACGCTACCTCATTGAGTTTATCAAGCAAGTTCTAACTTTCAGCTTTGATAATGCCGTAGAACCTCGACGTCGAGTTTCCTTGATGGACACAGAAAATCGCTGATCTAAATCCGGAGTCATTTGATTTCATTATGCGGCAACCATGCGCTTCCAAACTATTTAATCTCTTTGTCATGTCGAACTTGGTTTTTGAGGACGTCATCATATTCTGTCAAACACCCTTGAATGTTTTTTTCTATGTCATCAGTGGCCGTTTCCGAGGTTTTTAGGCTGTCATGCTTAAGCTCTCATATCCGTAAGTAAGCACGCTACATTAAGTTCCAGTTTATTTTTTCGCTGCTCCCCCCCCCCCTTCCTGCTTCCCACTCTTTTGATTTCTCTGGTTTGCAATGTGGAACCCGCTAAGGCCTGTAACGTCCCTCTTTAGATTTATATGTTGTCTCAGATACACCGGAGCAATCGCCCAAGAAATAAAAACAGTCGCATTTCCAACACATCAATACATTTTCACCGCTGCCGACTGCGGTTCGACATTTTGAACAAACAACATCATAATCCTACGACATCGTCAAGACCCACATGGCAATGCAGGAAACGATTAAAAATAAAACTCGATGTTTGGCAGCAGCATCAGCAACAACAATCGATGCATTTGTTTATGAAGTCCAAGGTGAGACTAACCTGAAAGTAGCACAGGCGAGACGTTATAGGGATGGTCCGTGTCTCTAAACAGCTCTTTTAACGGAGACGATGGTGTCGCTGGAGACGATTGGAATGGTGCTTGGCAGGCACAGGGCAATAACGGGGAGAGATCCGTGAGGATGACCTGCTACGTTGAGTAGCGAGAGCTTATCTGAGTTGCCTGCGGCTTTCCGGCAGCAGCCACCAGCACTCAGCAAAATGCGGAAAACTGAAAGCAGTATAGGTGGACGTTGGCCGACTGTGAACTATTGACGCCACGGCCGCTGCCAGCAGGAAAGACAAGAAGAATGAACACTTGTACGTTTGAACTTGTGCACTGCGCTCATGATAATTGCAACTGTCATCGCTAGCCTGGTGGCCAGAGTAAAAATTGCTCATAACGTAATTCCCACTTTCTCTCTCTCTCTCTCTCTCGCACACCCCAAAATCCCTAATTAAAACACCCCTCCCCCCAAAAAAAAAGTAAACAAATTTTTTTTTTTTTTTTGAGGGGGGGGGGTGTAGTTCGGTTTGTTGGATTGTGACGACCTCAGTAAATTTCTCCAGTATGCTAATATATACTTTTCGCATCGAATATACATTAGTGGCTGTTCTAGCGATCAGTAACTAAATGGTTCAGTCATTAAGCATTTTTTGTTTCTAGTGTTCGAGGTGAAAAGCAAAGATCGCTTTCTAGGCTGGTTGCTAAGTTGCCCCAATATCAGAAATTTTTAACTTAAGCGAGTGGCCTCTACTGCTCCCACTGTTGCATTGAGCGCTATGTCATTGAGCGGCTGTAACTACACGCTCTATTTGCTATACTTACGCTATATATATCTATACTTTACAGGCAGTTGAATCAAAAAAATGCAAAGTTTAATATTAAGAGTTATTTCCTAGTCAGCATTGTGTAGCAAAGTTGAATTCGAGGTGCGACCATTTAAGAAATATTAACCTTTCTTGGCTCTATATAATACACACTTTTGAAGAGCGCGGGACATCTAGTGGAGGCTGCGACTATTACCCAGGCGTGCCATTGTTTCTACGGGTCCATATCACATGAGCGAATGACATTTTAGCGAACAGCGACATTTGAGCGAATTAACGTTTTAGCGAATAACGGGGGCGCGCGTTAACCCATCCGCCGCGTTGCGCTTAGCGCGCTTCGCGGCGACAGTCTGTGGCGGCTCATTACAAAAATGTGAACCCATTTGGCCCACCTGAAAACGCCGCTTCGCGGCGTCCGACTATTCGCTAAAGTGTCATTCGGTGAAACGTGGGCGTTCGCTCAAACGTCATTCGATCAACTGAGTGCCTCCTGTTTCTAGCATATGCTCCGAGTTTGCATTTGACACGAGTCCTGAGTCATCGTCCGACGAGGAATCGGATTCAATCAGACGCCTCGTGTTCATCAAATTGCGACTGTCAGTATTCGCTTGATGGAGTTCTCTATTTTGTGATTTTCGCTCCATTAAGTGTGATATATATATATACTGTAAACGACTTAATTTTCGCGGGCTCGAATTTTCGCGAATGGGATCAAAGCTGAAAATTTGAGATTATTCGCAGGTTCTAATTTTCGCGAATCAAACGTAGCTTCCGCAGAGTTCACATATTGCCCGAATGGTTCGCGGGACGTGTTTTTCGTGTTTGCAAGCAGATTCGCGAAAATTAGGGTCCTCGCGAAAATTATATTGTATATATATATATATACATATATACATGTATGTATATATATATATATATATATATATATATATATACATGTATATACGTACATATATATATATATTTAACATAGCTGAGAGACTAATTTTCGCGAATTTCGCGAATCTGCCTACAAACGCGAAAAATTTGTCCCGCGAACAATTCGGGCAATATGTGCACGCTATGGAAGTTACTACTCGATTCGCGAAAATTGGAACCCGCGAATAATTTAAAATTTTCAGCTTTGGCACAACCTGCGAAAACTTGAGCCCGCGAAAATTAGGTCGTTCATATATATATATATATATATATATATATATATATATATATATATATATATATATATATATATATTATTATATATATATATATATATATATATATATATATATATATATATCAGGGTTTGGGCAGTATCGCGATAGTATTTCAGAAATACATTTCGTATCTCTTATTCTGTATTGCGGCACATTGTTTTCACCATTGTCTGCATTCCTGTATCGAAATACATTTGGAATGTTTCTTTGCATCGCTATACAATCAGGATGAAATGGATTTCGTTACTATTTCTTGAGAAATACTCCCTCCCTCCCCTTCCCCGAAAAAAAAAAGAATAATACAAGTCCGAACGCTATTCATTTTTTTTTACTTGGGGGCATTAGGGTCAAGGAGATGCTGGGGCATTGTTCTATGCTGACAAAGGTTCCTTCCGATTCTCCAAACAATATTTCTATGCGTCCTCTTTCTCTTCTGAGAAGTGTTGCGTAGTCGGCAACTCGAACCAGGTGGCGTGCCCGGAGCGGAGTCAGGGCATCTTCTGCCGCAGGTCTCTAGGTAGGGATTTCATGAGTCATTGTTTGCTGGCATCCAATGCCCGCTGCTAACCGTCTATCTTGCCTTAGCGTACATGGTACACCCAGCCGTCAAAGCCGAGTCACAGGTCTCTTGCAGCACGAGCCTGGCCGTGGTTGACTTGAAATAGTAGGGATGACTCACGCAGTGAAGTTCAACACTTATTCGAATGCGTCTGCGGCTGCGCCCATAATATTGCACGGCGCAAGGGTACGTCATCAGCCGACGTGAACGTAACCGCTGCTCTGGTGATCCGGAAACCCAGCAAGGAGGCCAGACGGCTTCGCTGTGCCGACCCAGACTTCGTACACCTGCGACTCGTCTCAAGCGCGTTGTTTCTCGAAGAGCCTGCACCTGTGTCGGCAATTTCAGGTCGCAATCCACGATGTCTCTGTTTGGATGATGTTAGGCGAAATTTGAGGACCGCAATCCATCCGTCGGTGGCGGAGGGTCGAAGGAGAGGACCTTCTACAACAGGGATGCCACCGTATCTTTTTTCAACCGCAACAGAAGGTAAGACATTTTTTTAAGGATGCTTTAGGTGGTCTCACTATTCTCAAAAATTCCAAATGACACTGCCTGCTCGATCTTCAACGAGGTAACCAACAGCGAAGTATGTATTGTCCTTTCATATAGCAGCGTGGTAGGTTTCAATATTCAAGGTCACACCTCCAGATTGAAGAAACCAGTTCATTCCACCGTGACGTTATATGATCAATGTTGACAGGACGTCCGTATTGAACAGGGGCGTGGTGACGTTTTGATGGGGTTTAGGTGACATAGAATTTATTTAGAGGTCGAAGTCTTTTCGCATCCCTCGTCAGACAGAGAGATGTCAGGGACGGGACCGTGGTCAGTCCCCGATAAAACGTTTTTTGAGCCCATTAAAAACACCTCGTCGTCCGAAACCACTGCAGCTGCCAGAGCCAATGGGAAAGTAATTTCGGGATCAAAATTTTCCACTTCAAACTTCAAGCTTCATCTCAGTTGGCGCCACAAACAAATTTGAAAATGTATCGCAGTATCAGTATTTCTGTATTTGTATTTCTGCCCTCCCTAAGATGTATTTCCGTATTTGTATTTCCCAAGACATTTTGCCTCTGTTTAAAATGTATGTCCTATATATATATCGCGATACATTTTTATAGATATATTTTTGTATCAGTATTTTAGCTACTATTTTAATCGTATCCCAGGATTTTTAATTTCAAATATATGTTTGAGTACTGCTGCCCAACCCTTGTTATATATATATATATATATACTTTTATGTTCATGTGCTGATGCGGAATGCCCAAGCCTCGCTTTAGCTTGAATTATAAAAACTTCAATATATCTGTTTCAGAATCCAGAAAGCACCATGGCACATCCGTTTCTCCAAGTCATTTGCCTTCTTCTGGTGTCGACACCGTCCTTCCGCACTGAAGCTCAGCAAGATGCTTCTGTGCCTCAAGGCTTAGACCTTGTGGTTGGTCTTTTCCGTCATGGTGATAGAGCACCCCTGGTAACATTTCCCACTGACATGAATAGAAACAGCACTTTCTGGATAAACGGCTTAGGGAACCTCACAGCTCGGGGTAGTAGACACCATGCTGGAAGTTCGGAAAATACCTCCGGAATCGCTATATTAATTTTTCGAAAGTGAACCCAACGAAACAATAGTCCGAAGCAGTCCGAAATACCGGTAAGTTTTTTTATTTCTTTATTGTTGTTTCTAAACATTCTTGGAAAATACCTGTTGAGTTTGGTTATAACTTTTCTTCCGTATAATATCTCAATATTAATATTTCTATCCAATTTCCTTTAAATAATTCTTTTTCAGAACAACATATATAATAATTATTTCTAGAACAGCACATTATGAAACCCCTAATCCAGCGTCATTACTTTTCAGACTCTGATGGGAAGTCCTTTAACCTAAAAAAGAGTAGATGATGTGTATAGTTCCGTTTAAGGCTAACCTACTCGATTAGAAGTGCGATATGACGCGATTTACATAACATTTTCGTTAGCGATGTTCTACGTGCTAACAAAGGGGCAGTGCAATAATTTTATCTTTGAAAGGGTTTGCAGCTTGTTCTTATTAAATAAAAAAAAATATGCTTAATTCCTTAGGAAACGTTCACTTAATACCAACGAGCTCACCCTAAACACCAGTTTTGTATTTACATTATTTATCTTGGAAGATGCGAAAAACAAAACGCGTTACCTTTGCTAGCAATTTTGCGATTCCGCTTCGTAATCGTAAAGAGAAGAACACATTAGAGAGTGTTAGGGGACCGTTTTTGCACATCCCATACTTCGGTACGAATACGATAAGCCCTCCAGTACACATTTCGCATGCGCTACCGCAGAAGACTCACATATGCGCAGTTTGTACCAGAGGCGCCCTCCGGTACAAACTGTTATTAGTGAGTTTTAGTAGACCGTCTTTCCCCTCCGCTAACCCTCCGCCATGAAGAAACCGCCACTGCGCCTGCGTGCCAATCGCCTTGGCTGTAGATTTCCGGGAGGGGCTTAGCGTGAGGGGGAAACACGGTCTACTAAAACTCGCTATTATTTGCACATCCGATTCGTACCGTATCAGATGTGCAAACAAGGTTCCCTAAAACTGCCTATTATTTGACGACCTTCAGCCTCGTCTTGCGGTGAAAGCGAACCACGGTCGCCCGTCTTTGCGAGGGCACAAAGTCAACAAAACCTGACCGCTGCTACACTTGCCGTTAGCCCCTTGGCGAAATGCCTTTTTTCTCGAGCGCACGGGGGTACTTCCGGCGATGCTAATTCTTGAAAACTCGACAATCGTGGAGGCAGTGCTGGAGGACCCGAAGACACAACCCAACGAGAATCCGGATGGTACTCCAGTGACTTCTCTTGAGAAAAAGGCGTGATAGTTCCGGGGTGTTGTGGCCTTAATTTTGAATTCAGTTCAATTGAAATTTACTTTAATTTTTAAAATAAATGCCCAGGAGAGAGGTAGAACAAACGGTGTTTGAGCGTGACTGAGGACGTAAAGGACAAGCAAACACAACGGTAAAACATTAAGAGATTTGCAGCAATTTTTGCGATATATTTTGTAACTCGGATTGGTTCGTAAAGAAAAGTAAACTAGCGCGCGCGATAAAATTGGTTTTCTGTTTTTCGTTATATAGATACTTGGAGTGAGCTCTGTGTTATTTATTTTTAATATACATTCCTTATTCGTGTTCTACTGGGTGTCCCAAGTAGCGGCCAGGCTCTTTTGATCGACCGCGAAATTCGGTTTCTTAACCTCTCGCGCTACGATATTGTGCAGCGTTGCCCACAGATGGTCCATTTTTTTTTGTAAAATTTGCAAACGAATTTACCTGAGGAAAAAGTAAAGAAAGAAAAGGCTTAGCTCCTATGGAAACGCAGCGAAGCCAGCGGTCTTCAAACAATAGGGCGCCGTTTGGCACAGGAGACAAGAGATGGCGCAAGCGGTCCCCACGCCAACTGCCGCCAACGCACGACAATACGGCGCCGAGAGCCGGCGTCTTTAGCAGACGAAATTTTCGACTCAAAAGCGGCGCGCGTTCCGCAGGCGGCGATATTCGCAGAAACAAAAACTGGCGCGGCAACAACAAGGAACTGCAAAGCAGACGACGTAAGTACCACAAGAAAAACAGTTGAAATAACCCGACAAATCATTTTTCGAATCAATTATGTGTTCATTCCATGTGTTTTAGTAGTAAGGATGATAAAATAATGCATTGGCAACTGATATGAAAAAAGCTCCCGCCGCTTTCGAGTGGAAAAGATCGTCTGATAAAGACGCCGGCTCTCGGCGCCGTATGTTCGTTCGTTGGCGGCAGTTGGCGTCGCGGCTGTACAACACTAGAGCGCACGACACAAGAGCGCCGACAGTAGAGCACCACGACGTTAGCTCACGCGACATGAGAGCGCTGCGACCTTAGCGCGCGCGACTCGTGAGCGCTGCGACCTCAGCTCGAGTGTCATTAGAGCGCCCTTCACGAGAGCGCACAACCAGTTCAGCGCGAGCGGCACAACCCGACCGACCACTTGTTCGGGCATCGCTTGTTTTATGTGAAATTGGAGGGGATTTACATCGCGGCATTCAGCAAGGACATTGCGAAATGAGTCGACAACATTTTTGCTTGCGGCAAGCCAAGAAGGGTTGCAAAAAGCTGACTGCAGAAAAAAAGTATTTGTAGCGTCTACTTCCGCAGAAAAAAGAATTGCAGCTGACCTAGCTTCATTAGCTCTTTGATTTTAATTTATAAAGCTCCCCACCGAACTCATTGAGTTTTATTTTAAATTATTTTACAACGTTCAAAAGGAAAGAAGCAACTTGTAGCATTCCACCCTGTATTCTGAGGTTTTCAAGATCAATTTCGGGAAAGGAGCTGCCGTGCCAAGTATCATATGCCGACCGTTCATATTGTCAGAAATCACAATAGCAAGGTTTTTTTGTATCCGTCAAAAGCATGGAAAGCTCTGCATCCGATAAAATTGTGCTGAACTTTCCTACGATGAGTTTTTTACTGATAGCTTTTTAGCGGTAAGCTTTTTCATTACACTCATGGACGTCACAATAGTATTTAAAATTAAGTGACGGACGTCTACGACACTACGACACGACGACGGGACGTTACGACGACGCCACGACGTCATCGTCGACTACGACGTTACGCGGCGCCAAGATGCTGTCGTAAGGCCGTCGTGACATCGCGTCGCGTCGAGGACGATGCCGTTTCGCGACATCAAGTCGCCGTTGTAACACAGTCGTGACATCGCGTTGAGGACGACGCCCCCAAGCAGCACGGATTTTGGCCAAGCAGTGGCCAATGCCTGGCAATGGTCTTTTGGCCAGTGGCCAGAGAGTGGCCATTCATTGGCCAATGCTTGGCCGATGGCTGCTGGCCAGTGGCCACTGGCCAATGGCCAGATAAAGGCCAGTCACCGGCCAGTCTCTGGCCACTGCCTGGCCACTTGGCCAAGGACCATTGCCAGCCATTGGCCGATGACTGGCCAACTCTGTGCTGCTTGGGCCGTTACGCGACATCAAGTCGCCGTTGCAACGCGGTCATGACGTCGCACGCCGCGTCGATGACGACGTGGACATGGTCGTCGATACCGACGTCGACGTCGACGTCCCACGCAACGTCAAACATCGCTATGACGTCACGTTAACGTCGTCCTGACGTCATCGTTAACGTCAACGTCACAACGAAGCATTGAAGGCATGTAACGTCGTCGCGTTCGCCAGCATCAACGTCGACGCGCAGTCACGGCGAAGTCTTGACGTCGTATTTTGTCAACGATGACGTTAACGTCGACGTCTTGAAGTTGTCGGGACGTCTTCGTGACGTCGAGTTGCTTCGTGTCGACAACGACGTCGACGAACTGACACCAATCTTCCTTTTGTCGTCGCATTGACAAGACGCCGTCATCTTGACGTCTGGGGACGTTGTCGTCGTTGTCATCAACGTCAACGTTGACATCGTCGTCGTTGTCAACGCAATATGACGTCAGAACGCAGTCTTGATGTCGTGTTACGCACGTTGTCAACGTCGATGACGACGTTGACGTCAAAGCGTCGTCCTGATGTCGCATGGCGTTGTGAAAACGAGTCACGTTGCGGTGACTTTATGTACGTAACGACTGACGTCTAACTTGCATAAGAAAGATTATCCGGCGTTCTATTGTTTCTACAAGCTTGACCAGTGTGCCGGTGGAGCTTGGGTTTGGAACAAAACGCGTTTTTCATAAACAAATGAATAATTCAAACCACTTCGCTCGTAGCGCCCGAGAGGGCACTACGGGCGAAGGGGCTTGGATTATCCGGTTTTTCCACATGCGGAGGTACCAAAAGAGCACTCCGGTGGCCCCACTCGTCCCTTTTAGTACACTCTACCTCAGTGCTGCGCCAAATGCTTTGCTGCGCTGCGCTGGGCGAGGAGGTGGATAAGCTGCTGGGGCCTGGTGTTGTTGAGGCCGCCGCTGGTATGTCGGCGTAGTTCGAGGAAGGCGCTTCCGGACGCGCAGTGGCCGCGGTGGTGGGCGGAGCTTCTTACGGCAGTCTTTGCTAGGCGTGAGGTAGTCGGGTCCATACAGCTTACATTCTGTGGTGCACGTGCCTTCCGGCACGGGTTTTGTTCATGACACCGCTCGCACACGGTCGTCACCGGACTAGGGAAGATGTCCTGTCTGTGCCCAACGTCACCACAGCGCGAGCAACACTGGATGGAGTGTCTGTATGGGCGGCAGCGAGTGTACAATCCGTGAGCATGGGTGTAGAAATTGAAGTGTTGACCCTGAAATGTCACAACTGCAGAGATGGACTTGCCTAGCATTCTTGCCTATTGTATTTTAGGTCCCAGAAAGGCGATGATGTTCGGGAGCTGCTCCGTGGTGGTTCCGGCATCTAGGCCGTGTATTACTCCCCATACTGTTATTTCATTT